>RJWM01034470.1:0-19694 GCA_004363535.1 Dasyprocta punctata | reverse complement strand
TCTAGGGGACCCCCTCCTGGGGGGTGGTCTGTAGACCACACCTGGGGAATCTCTGTTCTGTAGACGTTATTGAGGGAAATTAAGTGCCAGCCTCTTGCTTTTCCCTTTCTGAATTCCTTTGTCATCTTTCTCTAAGCTTAAAGTGAGCAATGCAGTGCCCCCGCCCCCCTAGTCATGTGGTAGGAGTTGATGAAAGCAGAGTGACTTTATTTTCTGAAATGATTGTCACCTTAGCTTAAATTGTCTACCACTGCATCACAATGGAGTTTTACTACTACAGAGAAACAAAAGGCAGGAGATAGTCTGAATTCACTGGAGTAAAGGCAAACAAAAGAAGCCAGCTTCAGAACAGAAAAATGCCCAGGATGACAAAGGAGCCCAAAAGAATGATTTGCATAAAGCTGAAACACTTGAAAAGCTCTAAGAAAATAAGGTTAAATACAAAAGGAGACTCAACCTTAGAGTGGCTGCTTTTGAAATAACTTTTCAGATTTTCAAGAACAAATGTTTCATACTGTAGTTTTAAGGGCACTTGAATTCTAGGGCAAAAGACCCTTGGAACTCTGGGTTTGTGTGTGTGTGTGTGTGTGTGTGTCTCAGATGGAGTCATTCTGACATAGTGAGTGGGAGGATCTGAAAACCTCCAGAGTTTTTCTACCCAGTGTCTCCTTCTGCTGATTTCAACCCTGTGAGGATTTCCATGTGGTATAACTTGACTTTTCTTTTTTATTCTTTTTTTTTTTTTTGTGGCACCGGGGATCGAACTTGCAACCTCTCGCCTGTCAGGCAGGCGCGTAAGCCACTAAGCCAAACTCCCGGCCCTAGTTTTTTGAGACAGGGTCGCATTATGTAGTTCAGGCCGGCCTTCTGCTCGTGTTGTAACCCAAGCCAGCCTTGAACTCAAAACGCTCCTCCTACCTCAGCCTCCTGAGTGCTGGGATTAAAGGTGTGCACCACCACACCCAGCATAACTTGACTTTTCAACCAAGAAATAAGTTGACTCATGCGTTGTTGAAATCATGCTGGGAGACCCTATTATAAAACTGTGTATGTGGGATTTTTCTCATAAAGGCAAACTTATTTCATCCAGATCCATTTTCTTCTTAGATACCTTTGAATAAATAGATTGGTAGATGAGGTTGCAAATAAGCTGAGAATGTTCGACACTGAGATTTCTCATCGCTCTGCCTAGATGGAAATGAGTATTAGAATGATTCAGCACAGGCCTAAAAGCTTGTGCCTAAGTGCCTTTTCTTTATATTTAGCTTAACTTTAAAGAAAATTTATAACTAAATTGGGCTCAATGAATTCCCTGGTTGCCAACTTTTATTACCTATTATAACATATTTCTGTTTAATTTACCTCTTATCGCTCTGATCCTTCAGTGAGGATATGACTGTGAATCTGGAAGACCGTGAAGTGAACTTGACTGTCTTTGGAGGGAGAAGTCTGCGTGCCTCCAGAGGTGTGCGCATTTTGGGCCTTTGGGGTTTTCTCACCCTTGGGCTCAGTGGTATCATTCTCATTCTGTGTGTGCACATCTTCCCCATGTATGAGATCCGTTCCTTTCCTACTCCACGAGACACGTGTGAAACCTCCTGGACTCTAGTTAGGGACAGACTGCACCCTGTCCCTAGAGCTGTGGCAGCAAGCTTTGCCTCCATCCAGGTCAAAGGTCCTACCATATATAAGGAGTTGGAGCAATTAGCCAGGGAGTGAAAAGAGGCCCCGCCCAGGGCTTCTGGAAACGTGCAGTGGGAGGTTTCCTAGTTGTGCTCTTCTCCTTCCCCTCTTGCTTGCCCCTGTGCTGTGCTTAGCGCTGCCTACGCAGTTCTCCCTGTGTGCGGAGCTCTCCTCCGTCACGCCATGTGGGCTCTTTCCTCTGGTGATTAATCAGGTGGCCTGCTGGGGCCTGTGATTCACTGGGGACTGTGTTTCCTCGTGGTCTTGTCAGAACATGCAGAATAGCAGTGTGATACTGCTCACACTTGCACCCACTGCTAACAAGGTAACCGACAGCTCGGCATCCTGTAGGGGGCGGAACACAGGGATGCGACTGGGCCAGTGCTGTTTAATTTTCAGATCTCCAGTAGGTCTGTGTTTGGGGAGGTCCAGGTCACATTTTCTTATTTCTGTTGCATTTCTAATTTCATGCTATTGGAATAAGAATATTTATTACCTTTTTTTTTTTAACCAAAGGGAATGATGCATAAAGCCCATGTTGGGTGGCAAACTCTTACCTCTACAACGTATTGATGAACAAAGAAGGAAGCACAGCGATATCTGTAAGCACTATTTTCATACTAAGGATGATAGAAATAATAGCAGCCTGTGTGCTGTCAAAGGACAAAATTACAGCAGGTTTAGTTACAGATACAATTGATTTTTATTCATGATTCATGAAGGGGGCAGCGTCCATTCTGTGACATAGTGAGGGCCCCCACTGGGCAGTGGGTCTGAATGAGAAAACACAACAATTGGGGAAAAGCTGGTTATTTGACATCAGATTTCTTCAGGTTACTTTTTCGATAAGGGCTCAAACTGGGGGGACTTCCTCAGTACACTGACTCCAGAAGACTGAACTCTCCTGTTTTCTAGAAGAACTTTTCTGTTTGGGGATCTATCTGCTTGTTCAATGGTTCTGTTTGATTATGTGCTACTTAGTACGAGTGACAGCATTTTGATGCATCCTGGTGTGCTGGGGTGTTATGTAGAAATTTGGATCCAACCAATGGCCTTCCTTAATTTTTGTTCTACAGTGCTTTGAACCATCGTGGTAAGATTTCATCAACCATTGAATCTTGTTTAATATTTATTATACCTTGGTAAGGAGAGGGATTATTATCTTCATTTTTGGGGAAGAATTTGTGGTCTTGGAAGTAAAATATCTTGCCTTGAGTTGCTCAATGAATAAGTGACAGAATTTCATTTTTTCTTTAAAAAATGAGATTATTTTATAATTGAGTTAATACCTATCTAAATGTGTCTGTCGTCAAGTGCACCCATCTGAGGTTTGTGGCTGGACACATTTATATGGGTGTGTCCCCACTTCAGCTGCATGACAGTCATCTAGATTAGGACAGAATGTTGCTCACGCTCTGGGCACCTGGGCCATTGTCCCCACCTCTACACCTACCAGGTAATCACTGCTGTGATTTCATTAATCATACAGAGTATTGCCCGTGGAACTTCAGACATTTGTAATGAAACCTCACAGCGTGTGTGTGTGTATGTGTGTGTGTGTGTGTGTGTGTGTCTGTCTGTCTGTCCACATAGTTATCTCTGAGAATCAGTCATGAGGCAGTGCGGGTTCCTTGTCCTCCAGTGTTTGTCGATTGCATGACTGCGTGAAAGTTTCCTCGTTTTCCTGCTGGCCAGCGTTAAAGCTCTCTTTTATAAAGATGGAGCTGTAAGGAGCACGAGCCTGCTGGCGCCCGTTCTCTCGCCCTTCTCTTGGACGCGCGCCGTAGAGAACCGCATCCCCAGAGCTGTGGGACATTGCTGTTCCCTCTTCCTCTACTATGTGGCTGTCTTCTCAGGTGATGCAGTTGTGGGGTTTCCACTTTAAGTTTCTGTGTACCCCGATACCCGGGTACCAGACCATTAAACTGTGTGTCACTTTCAGACTGATGCTTTGGGGAGCGCAGAAAGGAGGGTAGAAGAATGTGTCTTATCAGTGCGCCTTGGGTTTCGAAGGCTGTAAAGAAGGCTCCACAGGATGTCGGGTCCCATGAAATCGTGGTGGGAAAGGAGCTTCACTTTACCTAGTTGATGTGTTTCCTATCCTCTTCACCCTCTGTTCTTTCCTCCTTTCTTTCTTGTACTGGAGATGGAACCCAGGGCCTTTTTTGTTTGTGTATTTTTTTTTTAAATAAGCATATTTTGAAACAGGATCTTGCTAAGTTGCCCAGGCTGGGCTCAAACTTGGGATCCTCCTGTCTCAGTCTCCTAATGCTTTTTTTTTTTGTTTATTTTTATTTTTTTTAGATGTCTTGGTAGTAATGGTTGAGTGCTCTGAATTTAAAAGCCCAAAGTAGTATTTATGACGTTCCACAGATCTGAGGGAGTGAAGCCATCTTTCTCCATGCCCTGCTGGTGCCCATGCGTTGTGTGGCCTGGGAATGCCATGGAGATGCTCCTGCCCTGCTTGGCTCACTTGTGACAGGGGCGGGTGGCTGGGAGACTGGTATATTGTTGTGCTAGTTTTATATCCCCGTGCACCATTGAAAAACCCACCCCAGTCTGTGCATCTGTAAAAAGGGTATCATAGTGGTACCCACCATTCAGGATTGCTGAGGCTCTACACGAGTCGCAGCAGTTCCTTGACCTTGCTGTTATCTGACATTTGTGTCTGATAATTGTAGTAGAGGGCTGTGCTGGGCGTTGTAAAATGTTGGCACCATCCTTGGCGCTAACTGCTGAATCCCTCCAGTGTGCCAGTGTCCTCAGGCTTTGCCGTGTCCCTGCGGAGGGGGGTCACCCCGTTCCTCTGAGAGCCACCCCTCTTAATGATCAATCACCTTCTAAATGCTGGGGTAGAGACCCAAGCGGCTGTTGAATGTCTTCCAGTTAAGCTCCTCTGAATAAGTCCTCATTCCCTGCCTGGCATCCGCTGGACAGAAAGAAACAGAAACAAAAAGCGAAGAAAGCCCAGGCGGTAAAATCCTTTGTTCCTGTTCTCCTGCTTCCTGAATTGTTGGTGCATTTTCTGCGGTGAGCCGCTGTCGTTCCGCTGGGATCTGTCCCCTGCTTCCTCTCCGTAACCAGTAGCTTGTGCATGACCCCTGCTCCTGGTTACCGGGGTATGACGGTTCTGCCTCCTGCCCATTTGCAGTTCCCATGGTCCTCCCTCGGGCAGACCTGTGAAATCCTGCTCGGATCCAGCACCTTGCCGCGAAAGAGCCAGCTTGCTGTGCCTGTGGAAGGGCTTTGGGTGACTGAGCCCCAGGTATTGGTTTGTCACCCGTTAATGGCCGCACACCTGAGTGGTACTGACTGAGAGGCGGTGTTTGGGTCACCGGAGGCTTCGGTGAAGTCAGCGAGGCTCCCCGGGGTGGGTAGGAAGGTGCCACAGCTGCATGGAGAGGAGGGAGTGGAAGTGAGGGGTCTCTTGGGTTTTGGGGGCTGGAGGAGGAGCTGCGCATGGGCGGCTAGATCTTCTTCATTCTGTTTTCTTTGTTCAAGGATATTATTTTGTTAGTGGTTTCAGGTTTGAATTTCATGGACCAGCTTAAAACAGAAATGGAGGGCTGTTGTCAACTAGAAAATTTTTAAAGTGGCTTAAAAAGGAGATTTTAAAGGGAGAGGGGGAAACCCTTATAGTCACTGTCATTGCTTTATCATCAAAAAGTAGGAGACATTTTTCACTGGCACACTGGAGGGTCCCAGTAGTGGGAGACCAGGGATGGCGCTATACGTCTTACAATGCCCAGCACAGCCCTCTACTACAATTATCTGGCACTAGTGTCAGATAACAGCAAGGTCAAGAAATCGTTATGACTCATGCAGAGCCTCAACAATCCCAAATGGGGGGTACTGTTTTTGCAGATGGACAAACCAGGTGAACAGGTGTCCTTTTGTTTAATAGACTTGGAATGAGCGCTGGCTGCCAGGAGGCCTGGGCTTTGGTTATTTCACCAGGGCCTGGTGTAGGCGTCACCATCACGGGCTACGACTGCCTTTGTTTTGCAGCACACAGTAGGGGCTCACGAAGTGCTGACGATAGCAGAGTGAGTGAAGCTGGGGTCCCCGCTGCCTTGTCAGATGCCTCCGCAGTGCCTCGCCCCGCTCTCCTTCGGCCCTGCTCTCTCTCATCCTTCCCTTTTGGCTTTTCCCTAAATAGCTAGCACGATCGTAGCCATACAGAAGTGCATTCCCATCCCTGTTCCGAAACCTCTCCGCCTGCCTCTGCTTTCCTGTTGTTTGTCGGTGCCCTAAGGGACAGTTTTGTTGCTCAAGAGGAGTCTCCCCACCTCAAGTCCAGAAAGGGATGGCGGTGGAGGTGGGCCTTGTGGTCCCTGCCAGTGCAGACAGAGTTAAATGCTTGCAGCCTGTTGACTGTTGATACTCTCTGACCTGCTCTGCTCACTCAGAATTGAGGACAGCTTTAAGAACTGGGGCTACTTTTTTTAAAATTCCGTAAAAAATCTGGAAGAAACAGAATGCCACTGAATGAGTTTGTTCCAGTGAATCAGTGCCCAGTATGAGCTGCGTCTTCTATTAGACCAAGGCTGTGACCTATTTTTCTTGTAGTGACATAGTAGCTGTGAAGTTATGAGACAGTGAAGATGATTTCTTGCTTTGAAGAATGAGTGTAAAAACCATATTAACTCAGTCTCTTTGGTTTTGATCCTACTGTGCTACTGTATTAATATTTCTGAGTTTTAAATTTACCACAGCAATATACGGATACATTGGTGTTTGAAAAATTCTAAAAATACAGTGACAGACTCAACCAATTCCTCATTCCAAACCCTTCTCAGAGACAACTTATGAATTGTGTGTTTACTGTTGCATTTACCTATGGAAAAATAACTCATTTTCATATTGTTTAGGCGGTTTATTCATATTGTTTGCATCCTTTATTTCCTACTTAATATTTTTTGAACATCTGTACAGGCTATTCTGTAGTCTCATCATTGCTGACTGCTGTGTAGTATTCCACCACACAGATACTGTATAGTTTATAGACCGTATATAGCTGTTCATAGGTATATGCTGTTAATAAAGGGAACAGTAAAACCTAGTTCACACACACGTGCATCTGTATAATTAGTGTTATGGTTTGTTTCTGGATGTCACCCTACAGCCGCATGCAGTAATGGAGGTGGCTGAGTCTAGCGTTTGTGGTTGGTTCATTATCTAGCACTGGGATTGCTGATGTGAGTGCTGTACCCTCCCAGAGGCGGGTAACTGACATACAATGTAAGGGAGGGAAGGTGACTTGCTTTTCCGTTTACCCTTTTGCTCTGGTTGCTTCTGGTATCTGCCGCAGCTGCCATGAACTGTTGCCTCTCAACCATGCCACCCTGACTTGGAGCCAGCTGTTTATGGACTGAAACCTCCACAGACTGTGAGCTAAATAAACCTTTCCTTCCTTCATTTTGGGCACTGGGTATTTTGTCTCAGCAATGAGAGAAGAGTAACTGAGACAGAATTTGGTACCAGTGGAGTGGGGTTGTTGTTGTGACTGTATCTGACCATGTGGTTCAAGAGCCTTTGGGAATGGCTTGTGGGAAGAGTTTGGAAAGATTTGAAGATGTTGCCTGAGAGAGTAGAGCTGAAATAGCTTAGGTTGTTCTGTATGGGAGATTCTGGCCAGAGCTCAGAAGACCAGAAAGCTGATAGAAATCCTGCCAGTAAAGACCAGGCTCAGGAGGTTTCTGCCGGGAAGGACTGCATTGGTTGTTGGATTCCAGACAATGTGTGTTATGGCTTGTCAGAAAGCTTGTCTGTATTTTGCTTGTGTTCAGAGACTTTACCAGAGACTGAGATTAAGCGTGTTGGACTAACCTGGCAGAAGAAATTTCAAGGCAGTCGAATGTTGAGGTGGTGGCATGCCTATTGTTGGGGGCTTTCAGCCAGATTTATGTTGTGAATCAAGAATGAAAAGCCCAGCAGGATGATTTCAAACATTGTGAGTTTGGCCAGAAAGAAAGTTCCAGTAACTCTGTGGACTGTAAAGATAGAACTGAGATCTCGTTTGCTGGGAAGGAACAAAAGAATAGAAAAGAAGGCCTGGGGGCATCATGGGACGTGGTAGGTCTCTACTGCTCTACCGTTCGCAGCCTCAGAACTGCAGAAGTGAAAGACTTTGCTTTGAGGAGAAAACTGCAGAGCACCATGTTCCACAATGGTGGTGGCATAGAGAGGCTGTTCCTCACAATCAGGTTCAGAGTGCTCAGAGATCCAGGTACTCGAGCCCTACAGCCAAGAGAAGGGAAAGCCTGGCTGCTGCTCCAGCTGGTAGCAGAGCTTGCATCATCCACGTGGCACTGGTTTTAGGCATCTGCCAAGTGCAAGAATTCTGAGGTTAAAAAGGCTTCCACCCTTATTTCAGAGGGCCTTGGAGATCAGGCAGTGTGCCCCTGAGGGGGCAGGGTGTGAAGCTCTGAGCGTGAAGCCAGAGGTGCAGTGGAGACCCCAGAAGTATGGAAAAGCCGGGAGCATGTATCATCTAAGGAAACCTGCAAGGAGGGAGCAATGGCTGCCCAAGAGAGAAGCTGTGGAAGCTACAACCACTGGAAGTGTCATGGGGGTCGAGTCACTCATGCTTTTTGGAGCTCACAACCAGATTGCTTCAGATGCTCCGTGTGAAACTCCAGGACTTAAGGTTTGCCCTGTGGGGTTTTGGGCTTCCTTTATGTCCCAGTACTTTGTATCCCGCTGTTTGTACTTTTGGAATGGTAATGTTTATCTTGTGCCACTGAATGTTGGAAGTGATTAACTTTTCACTTGTGCAGGGACTTACAACTAAGAGTTTGCCTTAGATCTTGGAGGAGACTTGGGACTCGGACTTCTCAGCAATGCTGAAACTGTTAGGACTTCGGCAATGCTTGGCGATGAACTAAATATCTTTTGCATAAAGGATGTGCATGAGTCTTTGGGGGGCCAGGGGTGAAATGTTATGGTTTGTGTTTGGATGTCCCTCCAAACCCTCATGCAGTCGTGGGGGGCAGGCCTCTTGAAGGTGGCTGAGCCTGGTGTTTGTGATTGGTTCGTTGTCTAGTGCTGGGGTTGGTGGTGTGAGTGCTGCACTGGGCCAGGGTTGGGTAGCCAGCATATAACATAATAGAGGGAAGGAGTTGTGTGCTTTCCTTTTTTGCTCTTGTTGCTTGTGGCTGCCAGGAATGGCTGCCCCTCTGCTGTGTGCCACCCTGCCTTGGAGCCAGCTGAGTATGAACTGAAACCTCCCAAAACTGTAAGCTAAATAAACCTTTCCTTCCTTCATTTTGGGTGTCAGGTATTTTGTTGCAGCAACAAGAGAAAAGTAACCAAGACAGTTAGATTCAAGGAATGACTAGCACTTGTGTTAGCTTGGTGTGTAGAGACAGAAATTTAGTATAAAGAATTGGCTCATAGATCACTGAGACCTGTAGTTTGATGTCCAGAACCAGGGAGAAATAACGTAGTTACAGTTGATGGCCAGCAGGCTGCAGGCAGAACTGGCTCTTCAGTTTCATTCTGAAGACGGGAAGAAAGACTTTACAACTTGAAGCCAGGCAGGAGGAATGACTTCTTGTTAAGGGGGTGGTCACCTTTTTTCCCTCAGACCTTCTGCGGATTACGTGAGGCCCAATGGTACCACAGAGACAGTCTGTTTGGCTAGGTTATGGGTTCAGTCTGACCTCTTCCAGTATTAGGCATTGAACCCAGGGAGGACAAAGCTACAGCCCAGCGTTACTTGGAGACAGGGTGATGACTAAACTGTCCTGAATGGCCTCAAACTTGTTACGATCATGCCTCGGCCTCCCCAGCAGCGGGGAATAAAGGCAGCCACCACCAGGCCCAGCTCATGGGTTCAGAAACTAACTCTGTCTAAAAACATCCTCATAGACACACTTAGAATAATGTTTGACCAAATTCCTGGGCACTCCATAGCCCAACCAATTTGCCATGAAATCCACTGTCTTAGTAGTAGTGCTATTGAAACCAAGGTCTCATCCATGCTGACAGTGGGTTCTACCATTGAGCAATTGCTCCCTTCCAGAAGGGCGGTTTTATTTTTTGTGGATACTACATCACTCTGGACTGGTCCTGCTGACAGAGTACAGAAGCCCCATGCCAGCAACCCATCATCCAAGTCCATTAGAAAATATGGGGCCCTGCGATGGAGCAGCCTGAACACAGGGGAGCAGCATCCTGGCTGCGTGCAGGTCATCCCTCCCAGTTACCCACCCCGTGCCTGCAGCGGCCACAGGGCCCGGGCACCGCCGTCCCCAGCAGGCGGATCCTCAGTGCACCGCACCTGGCTCCGGAGAGCTTTCCTACTGAGCTGGAGCTGTGCAGGGCTTAGGTTGAGCTGTATGTGAAATTACCTCTGATAGAGAACACCATTGTGGCTTTCTGAAGAATGGTTGGAAAACTTCTTGGTTGTCATGTGGCTACTTCCACAGCATCTCGAAGGGACTTGCCTCAAGAACACTTGTTCAACAGAATAGATTTAAAATCTGGCATGTGATGTGTTCTGGCAAATGTGGAGTTTATCATAGGGCACGAACTGTAGGCACAGGAAAAAGACTGCTGGGGATGGGGCTGCCAGCAGCAGGGGTATTCGTCCAGCCTGGTGCACGGCTGTGCTGGTCGCTCTTTGTCCACGCTGTCCATTTGGTGTTTGTCGTTCCCCCGGCCCTGCTGAGGCAGAGCCCTGTCGCCTCCATTTTGCAGCCTTGCATGCTGGCCTGTTGCTGCAGAAGCATCAGCTCTGCCCCAGGGCCCTTGGCTGGAGCAGCCAGTGGAGCCCCCAACTCCTGCTCGGAGCCCAGCAACTAGGGATGGTTTTCCCTTCGTAAGTGGTTGTGGTTTAAATGTCACACAAATACCTGCATATGTTCAGCCTAGGATATTTAACATCTAGCCACACACACACACACACACACACACACACACACACGTACATGCGCACACAGAGGGCAGTTCTCTGTTTTTGAGGAGGGTTCCTTTCCTGTGAAGGCTGAAAGGAGACCGTTTCACTCAGATGGGAAACCTGCCAGGTTAGCGGCTTCCCAGCTTTGCTCAGCCCAGCGTCCTGAAAAGAGGTTTAGGCTCCTGCATGAGCGGTGGCCCCTCCCGAGGCTCAGCAGGACCAAGGGGGTTGGCGCTTCTTACAGTGTCTCAGGGTGCCGACGGCCGTGTTCTGAGACCCCCCGAGCTGAGAACCAGGAGTCACCGCTGTGTGCTCAGGACGCGTGGGTCATGGGCAGCAGAGCCTGCAGCGTGCGCTGCACATTTCACGCGTTCAGCACAGGAGGCTCTTGGTTTGACAACAACACATAGAATGCAATGGCAGCAGTCGTGTGGAGGTGTAGAAAGCCATTAAAGCCCTGCCGCTTTTCTTCCTCCTCATCACCACCATCATCGTTTGGCGGTGCTAACTGAGGATTAAACCCAGGGCTTCTTCACTGAGTTACAGTCTCAGCCTTTTCTCTTTTTTCCTTTCTTTCCTTTTCCTTTCCTCTCTTTTCCTTTCCTTTTTCTCTTCTCTTCTCTTCTGTTTTCTTCTCTTCTCTTTTAGCATTTTGAGCCAAGGTCTTGCTAAGTCAGTCAGGTGGGACTTGAACTTGCAATCCTCCTGCCTCAGACTCGCAGAGTGCCGGGATTACAGGTGGCACGCCACCACCCCTAGTCCTGTTTAAATGTCTTGACCATCCCTGTGGTCAGTGATTAGATTTCTGAAGCCTCTTCTTGTATTTAAATGATGATCTTTGGCACTAATTACTGCTGATGTTCTCTGCCAGACGTTGTGTCCCACTCTTCGCTGAGTCTCATGTAGGCCGCGGGATCTGCATTTCAAATGTGAGAACACTGCAGGCTTAGAGCGGTGTGAGGAGGAGCTTCCGCCACTCTGTTAGCAGGTGGCCCAAGATCATGTAGACCTTGTTCACAATAGGCTTCGCCTTCTTCTCTCTAAATATCCTGCCTTTGTGTTCCCCTTGTTACCACATGCATTTACGTTATGTGCATCCTGTCTCACAGAAAAGTTTTCCTGTAGGAAAAAAAAATGGCCAATCAGGTACAGTGTTATTATTGTTGCTCTTATTTTCCTAGAGAAACTTTCTATTTCTAATTTCAGGGTTATTAGTTGTTTTTCAAAATTTGAGCTGTGTTACTTTATTACACGGAAAGTAATCAGACACTGACATTTAACACATGCAAGTATTTTGTCACAGTTGCCTAAGAAATTTTTGTTTTAAAAAGAGAGAACAGTAGAGAATTTCTAAGTTTGCAAACATCATTACCCCTTCCTTCCTTCCTTCACCAGAGTAATGCCTAGTTTTGTTTGTGTGGTTTATGTGTAGCACAACTGCAGAAGCATGCGTGGAATACCATATGTAGCAGCTTTATTGTAGGACTTTATCAGCAATGTGTTGACAATGTATTGAGCAAGTCATGTGTGGGAAGTGTTAAGATCACAGCAGGGTTTCCCTTGATGTTCTGGGGACTTTTGTAGGTAGCTTATTAAGACCACTTTACCAACTGTTATGGTTGATACATTGTGTCAACTTGAAGTTTAGAAGTTTAATGGAGGGGCTCAGCAGGTATCCAGGGTCCTCTCTGTAAACAACTTCATCCTGTGCAACAGGGGGAAATGGCGATGGTGTGAGTTTCACACCCACCCCAGGAGGTGGCAGCCTGCTTACCACATAAGGGAGGAAAAGGGGCTTGATCTTTCCCACTTTGGCTCTTGTTGCTTTTGCTGTCCTCTGCCACCTTGAAGTGCTGTCCCTGTGCCATGCCACCCTGCCTTGGAGCCCGCTGATTATGGACTGAAACCTCCACAAACAGTGAGCTAAATAAACCTTTCCTTCCCTTAATTTTGAGTGTTGGGTATTTTGTCTGAGCAATGAGAGAAAAGAAACCAAGACACCAACTATATCAACCTCTGGAATTCCTATGTGGTCCCCCAGGCTGCCTCAGTTTCATCAGTCTTTTTGGTGTGGCTTGTTTTCTCTCTCAAATTCCAAGAATGATGGATTCAAACTTGTGATTCCCCCTGCCTCAGCCTCTCAGATTGCTAGGATTATAGGTGTGTGCCACTATGCCAGCCTTTGACAGATTTCTTTTGTGCAACAGATACTTCGAAGCTCCTGGATGTATCAGGTATTTTGCTAGGCTAGAGAGATACTATATAGTAAGAAAAAGAGACAAATAACCTTCACCTATGGGTCTTGTATTTAGGTTGTTACAGTTTTTTTTCCCTTTCCCCAAATTTAGGATGCTAGGATTTTTTTTTCTAAAAGTTAGCCACATAGGTGGAGTGCCGGTTGTTAAATGCTGCCTCCGCAGTTTCCCGTGGTCGTGCTGTGCAGCCCGCAGCGCGTCCTGATTTTTGGTTCATAAAAGGTGGTCACCTTATCTATTACCCAGCAATGAGGCATGTACACACTCACTGAATGACCTGCAAAAGTTATGTGCCCATTTCCATTTGTTATTAGACATTGTGCTAATTGCATGGGTGATTTAAATGTTAGGAAGGCATTAAAGCGTTTGTTGTAATTATTAACAAAGGGATTAGTAGGTTACAAATGAATGATAATGCCATATTTTAAAAATATAACATCGCATGTCTGTGTGGAGTGGCGCAGTTATGAAACATTAATATCCAAATGACAGATATGAGCGGAATGATCTCTAAAATTCTTTCTAGTCTTTCTGACTTTCCCAAGTGTGAGCTCTGCAGCTGCTGTGTTTAATAGATCTCGTCAGATGTCAGCTGTGCCCCTCTTCTCAGCACCTCCAGGAGAGGCCGCAGCCACCTTCTGTTAATGCCGTCGTATGCACCGAGGCTTGGCTGGTGCGCTAGGGGCTGCTCGTTTCTGTTGTTGTTGTTTTTTTTAATAACGGAAACCCTGTATTTCGAGGTAAGCATAGGGCTGCAAGAATAAAGCTCAGCCTTCAGCTATTTTTACAGTTAGCTATAATTGAAACTCTGGTTGTAGAGAACCCCTCGGCAGTTTCCTTAAAGGGGAGAGCGGCATATCCTGTGTGTCTTTTTTCCTGCTGTCTGGAGTGTGGACCTGATGGCTGGATGTCCAGAACCTACTTGGAGTTGCGAGGTTGGTATTACACGCAGAGATGCAAGATAGCAGCATCCTGGGCAGCGCCATGGGTCTGCTGTGTAGATTATTCTTGCAGAGAGGCCTCTGAGAGTGGAGAACCAGTCTTGGCTCCATTGTCCAGCCTTTGTACCTGGGGAAAGGTTGAGCTTTTTATTTTCTACCAAAGACTGGCCAGCCGTGTATCTTCAGGAGACCTTTCACCTGGAGGCAGACCTTTTCCTAATTGATTCATTCAAACGTGCCTTGTGAGATTGGGCTCTTTGGAATGCTCTGCCATCCCAGGACTTGCGCCTGCACTGTTAGTGGTGGAGAATAGTGACAAGGAAATGGAGAATTGTCTTGTTCTAGCTCCTCGTTTTGACATTTTCTGTTACTCATTGGCATCTGGGATTAATCCTGGACAGTGTGTCACTGTCTTAATCTTTGCGAGGGTTGACTTTGGGTTGGTTATTTTGCAGACAGGAGGAACCAACTGTAGGTTAAGCCCCGTTGAAGTTTTTGGGAATGCTTATCAGGAGCTCACAGAACGGACTGGCGGACTGATTCATTGGTGTTGGAGCCAAGTGCAGAGGCCAGGAGGCCAGCCCTAGAGTGCTGCACCCTGGGGCTCCCACCTCGGGGCAGTAACTCCCAGCTTGGGCTTTGCGCTGTTGAGGGCGTGTCTTGATCCCCACAGCATCACGAGGCCAGTGTGCCCTGGAGAAGCCGAATGCCCAGGCGCTGTGGCACAGCTGCAGGCCGACCATCGGAACTACCTGCAGTGCCGGGAACACACTTTGTGAAACAGAAAGGCCATGGTACTGTGAGGAGGGTGGATGCTAAACGACTCACAAGGAGGAAGAGGGAGCTCCGTGGAAGGGAAGAGAGTGATAGCGGCAGGTGATCCAGCCCCTGCATGCTGTCAGCGGCCCAGGCAGAACAGAATGCCTGTGCGTGTCCTAGAGACCTTTCTCTCTTCTTTTTCTTTTTGGTAGTTGATTTTCTAGCATCAGGAAGTGAGAGCCAACTCTAGCCCAAGTATCAATCAAGAGATCTGTATCAACCTCTGCTTTGTATAGGGTGCTGGGGGAGCTGTAAGTGGGGTGTAATCACGCGATGGGGGGTTCCTCCCTGGGGAAAGAGTGTGGGTGGGCTGTTTCTCATCCTCCATGGCCTCCGTGATTCACGGGAGCATCTGAAGTGGCGCTGAGCTCTTCGCTGTCCTGCCTGCTAACGCCTCGTCTTAGCGTTATGACTTCTTTGCTTTTTCCTCAGACTTGGGGATCACGCTCAACTGTAAGGTTCCAGTGTCACGCCGAACCCTCAGCAGTTACCTTTCTGCCTCTGAAGTGCTATTTGGTGGTAGTTTTATGGTTTTTTCATGAATAATTTACCTATGGAATCTAATTTCTTTGTATGATAGTAAATTTTTGTGTTCATCAAGGATGTAGCTCAGCTGGAGAAGAGACATCACTTTCTTACTGCAAAGAAAAAGCAAGCATGGGGGAGACCCTCTACCTGATAGGAAAGCAGTCTGTTTCATAGGCATTTCAGATTAGTGTTATTTAAGCCACGAATGTATAAACAACTGATATCCTTCTCTGAAGGAAAATGATACATTCATGACTCTTCTTATATGTGTTCTCATTCTCTGCTCCTGCTCTTCAGTTGTGAAGCGTCCTACCGTCACAGCATTTTAGGGCCAGAAGATAAACCTTCACTTTGTAAAATACTGGCCTGGGTTTTATAAGAAACATTCCCAGCCACATTGGCTCTGTAAACTGTTTTGGTGACTTGTCTCTTTGTCTTAAGCTCTTGTAGCCCTTTTTTGGGAAAGATAAGGTGGTATTCTTGACCAGTTTTCATCTACAGGTGCTCATTGATTGGGGATGGGGTTATGTCCTCATCAACCCATAGTAAATTGGAAATCTCATGAGTCAGAAATGAATCAATATTCCTGCCCTCCCAAGCACCATGCTTTAGCCATGCCACACACTGCAGGGGTGCCTGCCTCCTCCTGGTTGCCTGGGTGATGGGGAGCTGTGCCTGGCTGAGCTGCCTAACGTTGCAAGAGAAACTCCTACTGCTGAGTTGTAATTTGAGCAAAGACCAGAATTCCCATTCAAAATGTGGTTTCTTCTGAATGCATATGGTTCCCCATTGGAAAGTTGAAAAATCATGTCAAACTCTGTGGGGGACCATATGCGAACGTTTCTTGGAATCACATGTTGTGAAATGTTTGTGTGCCTCTTAAACCAAAAGCTAGTAGGAGCTGTTTTTCTGTGTCTTTTGTGTTTAATCCTTAATAATGGTAATTGTTCCTTTTCCTTGAGTGCTTCCACAGGCAAGACCTAATCCTGACAGTAGCCCTGTGAGATACATAACGTCGTTTTCTGTTTTACAGATGAGGAACTGAAGGCCCAATTCTCAGGGTCGGAGGCAGCAGCCTCGGAGCTCATGAGGTCTCTGCCTCAAAACGAACTCTGTGGGAAACCAAAATGACTCCTGTTTCCCCACTGTGTATAAATTGACTTCGCTTTACTTTTTCACTTGAAGGAGGAATAGGTGTTACGATAAAGACCGAGTTGTGTTTAGGTGTTAGGATAAAGGCTGAATTGTGTTTAAGCATAGTTTGGGCATCCCTATGGTACAAGTTGAGCTTTCCTTTCAAAATGATTCAGATTTTAGGGCATGTTCAGCTGGTAAAGTCTATGCAAATATTCCAAAATCCAAAAACCCCTGAGCACTTAGAATGAGGGCTGTCCAACTTGTATTAGAATATATTTAGCTCCTTGACCCTGAATAACTCCCAGGTTCATTCTCTAATTGTCATCCTTCTATACTTAGGAAATGATTTGTTAGATCAATGGCATTACTCATTTTATTTAAATGTGGCTTCCATGTTCCTAGGTACTGTTCCCGTTGGCTGCTTCTCACGGGACGCAGGAACCAATTAGAAAGTGTGAGGCAGGTGCACGTGGCACGGTGGGAAAGGCACAGATCTGTGCAGCGTAGCTGCTTTATTACGTCTTTGGCTTTGGTGGATTAAAAGAGTGGAAAATGGTGTGGGCTTTTGATATCGTCCTTCAGCTTTCCATCTGGGACTGTTTTTATACTGGTTGGTGGGGCTGAGCAGAAGGCATGGAGAGGAGGATTCTTTTCTGTGTCTTTGTTGCTTGAAACAAAACCCGGAATTCAGCATGTCTCTGAGAGCAGTGTGTGTTCCAGCTTCCACGCTATCAAGACGCAGAAGCTCTTTGGTGATTAGAAATCAGGGCCTCGGGAAAGCAGAGGGTGTTGAAGCAGCCACAACTCTTAGGACGGGTTGATGAGCTCACTGAGTGGAACTGCGTTTTGCCAGTTTTGATAACCTTTCTGGCCGGTTGCCCTGTCCTCCTCGCCTCTGCTCCCATTTGTAATAGAAGCCAGGGATTCAGTGCTATTGACTTAGAGCAGTCATTGAATTGTGAGCCATGCAGTGATTTTGGAGTTTTGTTCTTAAGTTGAAAGGGGATAAATAATCAACGTTGAACTGTTGCCTGTGAGGGCTTTGGTGGCTTCATAAATTTTCTCCAGCGATCTGTTGTGAGTGGTGGGCACCAGCTATCCCCTGGTTTACTGCGAGTGAAAGAAATGCCCAAACTTGGTTTGACTTCATATTCAGACTTCAATGATTTCTATTCCCGCTCTTCGAAAACTTTCACAAGCAGCAAGGATTCCATATATGTTAATCTTGGTGTTGCTTCATCTTCTACTGAACCCTAAAAAAATCTTACCAGAGGGGTCTGGGGGTATAGTTTATTAATAGGGCACTTGGCTAGCATGTGTGAAGCCCTGGGTCTCCAACTACCCCCACCCTGCCTCTTCTTTCACCCCCAGCCCTGGGAAGAATCACATGGGCCGGTGAGCCAGAGTAGGAACCCTGGTGTTAGCCAGTATCGGTGGTCACTCTTAGGTTGGTCACTCTTCATTTTTGTTTCGTTTTTCTAGAGACAGGGTCTCATTTTGTAGTTCAGGCTGGCCTTTAATTCACTATGTAGTCCAGACTGGCCTCAAACTCACTGTGATTCTCCTGTCTCAGCCTCTCAAGTGCTGGGATTACAGGGTAGAACTGCTATACCTGGCTTTGGTCACTTGCATTTGTAATTGTGCCAGGCCATGTGCTACGTTACTTTTCTAGTCTCCCCTACAGCAAACCATTAGTCTTTCTAGTCTTACCTTACCTGGCCTGTCACATCCCCACGTCTCTCCCTGCAGAGTCAGATGCCCTCATGTGGGCCCTTGTTCTTCTGTCCTCATAGCAGCTTGTTGTTGACTTGGAGGAACAGCACCTACCACTTCTCTACTCGGGACTTGTGGAATGAAAATATCAAGAAAAACTTGAAGCCAGCCTTTGCTTAATTAGAAAAGGACTCATGGTAGGAAAAATCCCAGAACTCGGATTCAAAAACTGTGTTTTGGTGTTGATTATCTGACTCCCATTTAGTGTTTTAAGTGGATGAATCAGTGAGCAGGGTTGAAAGATTCGGAATGGGAACTTTTCCTGTCTCGCATAGACTTGCACGGTGCTGTCTTCAGGAAAGGAGACCAGCAGTATGCAAGGCAAGAGGAGTTCTGCTTATCTGGCTCTTGCAGTGTGAATTCAGATCTGGCCTCTGCCCAACCAACATTCCTCTTGCAAAGCAAGAGCTCTTTTTGGGATGTCTGGTCTCCATCACCCGTCTCACTCTCCTGACCCCATCCCTCTGCTCCAGCCCTGACCTCCTCATAGTTCCTCATCTACGGCCCCTCCCTGCTACAGAGCCTGGTGCAGGAATCCCCCCTTACCTTATAAATCAGACACAGTGAGAGTTGAATAACAATGTGAACGATTGTAACACAGCATAAAGAAAGTTGTTTAATACTTGCAAACTGTTTATTTCTGGAATTTTCCATTTAATGTTTTTAGACCACATTTGACCATGGGCAGCTGAACCCACAGATGTCAAAACTGGATAAAGAAGGGGGCTGCTGTAATAGCTTTTTCCTTTGCCTGGAAGGTTCTTTTCTCGGAGCCCCGCGTGGCTTGCTCTTAATTGACTGGCGGATCTCTTCTCAAATGCGCCTTTCGGGGAGGCCTTCCCTGGGCCGCCATTGCAGACTGCAGTGCGCCTTTCACCCTGTCTCCTCTCCTCCCCCTCCCCTTCTTTTTCTCTGCTGTCATTTGGCATTCTGTGTATTTTACTCGAAATTAAGTTGTTGTGTTTATCATCTCTTCCTTTCATCCCTCTCGAATGAAAGCACCTTGATAGTGTGGGGATATTTTTCTTAGTATTTTTGCCCTCTAACATGCCTGTGGAAGAGTGTATCATAATGAAATGTCTGCTGAAAGACCAAGCTGAACATGCGTGAGTAGCCAGCCTTCTGTCCCCCACCCCTATAGCAGCAGCATCACCAGCACCCCAGGAGATCTCCTCAGGCCCACTGCGTTCCCCTTAAGGACTGTTTCTACCCCAACTCTGAGGACACGGATGAGTTTTGGAGGGCAGGGACTTTTATTGACTGTTTACATTGGCGTATCCACAGCTTATGGCAGATATACAGTACATATTGATGGGGTGAATGAAAATAATATGAAGAGAGAATCCTTTTCATCTGGGGGTACTAGATTCTCAGGCCAATCTGTATGTATGCATTAATTCTAGTCTTTGGAAAATCCAGATAGAGGGTCTTGAATATTTCCCAGTTGCAAGACATCAGGCATGTAACTTAGCCAGTTAAATTGGTCTCTTGTTTCTGCTGCCTTGGCCTCTATTATTTAAGTATTTTACCTGTGATCTCTTTAGGCGCAGTCATCTTGGTCGTAATTTTAATTTATTGTCTGTTCTATTTGCTGGGCACTTAATCAGACATCTCTGTGGCGATTGTCTTACAGGATTATTTAACTTCTTCTTGCTT
>RJWM01034469.1:0-19685 GCA_004363535.1 Dasyprocta punctata | reverse complement strand
AAAAAAAAAAAAAAAAAAAAAAAAAGAAAAGATACCAGAAGGTATGTTGACTACTAAGCCCCATGGAAAGCAACACACTTAAAGTAGTCATCAGAAGAAAAAATACAGAGAGACCACAGAATAACAAGAAGATTATTTAGCTGGGCGTGGTGGCACACACCTTTAATCCCAGCACTTGGGAGGCTGAGGTAGGTGGAGCGTTGTGAGTTCAAGGCCGGTTTGGGCTATAACACGAGCCCAAGGCCGGCCTGAGCTACACAGTGTGACTCTGCCTCAAAAAACCAGGGCTGGGAGTTTGGCTCAGTGATTTAAGCGACTGTCTGACAGATGTAATGTTATTTCAATCCCCGGTGCCGCAAAAAAAAAAAAAAAAAAAAAAAAAAAAAAAAAAAAAAAAAAAAAAAAAAAAAAAAAAAAAAAAAAAAAAAAAAAAAAAAAAACACAAGAAGATGAAGATTATTTAACGACTGTTTAATGATAATACAAAGAAAAATATTTAGGGGAAAAACACAAAAGAAACAGCAAAAATTTTTACTTGGGAATACATTTGAACATTATCCTTCAAACACTGAATCATTTGCCAATTTGTCAGGATAAGAACTTTGCTAAAAAAAGTGTTTCAAAAGTATTTTTATTTAAAAACAATGGACAAATATTGCACCTAAATTTAGCATACACTGGCAACAGTCCATAGTACTACAGAGATAATTTTAGGGTAACCATTTTTTTTGTGTGTGAAGCTATAATAAATGAGTTTTACTGTTATTAAGTGCAATTGGTAACTTGGTATCTACCCTTGGCTATAACAAATGAGGCAGATTTTAAAAACATAACATTCTTTTGTGATGTTCCGTAAGGCTACCAGTCCCCGCTGGCATCTTAAGAGTTACTTCATCATACAAGGAGAAAATAGGTGGAAAGCTTCATGAGCAGATGTCCTATATGCTGTCAGAGCAGGTGACATTTATGTGCTGTGACTCACCTTGACATCTCCAGATATTCCATTACAAATCTGAGAGATTGTGTTTTCACTTGTGTGTTGCAATTGCCTCAGGTCCCCAGATTCTATCCACGTTCTTCAGCAGGGGTCAGCCAATACTCATTGTTAATCACCACTCAAACACATGGTGGGCAGCTGGCAAATTGGCACTCCTGCAATGCTTGAATCTGTCTTGCTAATCAAATATTTTGTAAGAGGTAAACCTCAAGGGATATCAAGATGTTAGGGTGTGCCTAAAATTGTAATAGGCTACTGTTTTTGTATCTTATTAATGTGGAAGTCTGTTGTTTTCCAATTTCTTTCATTATCCAGAAGCAAATTAAAAGCAAAGCTTACCAAAGTTTACACAGATTTAGAACAGCACCCTTCAATATTTATTTTGAAATTTACCATAAATTCTTTTCAATATCTATTTTGAAATTTATCATAAATGCCTACCCAAGGAGCTGTTACATCCTCATGTCTGGTAATGAAGAATATAATTTACTTCTCCCCATACATGATATGAATTACAAAAGTAACCTTTGTTCTTTGATACTCTTATAATATCATTTACCCATATATTAAACTATCCAGAAAGACTCCTCCATGCCATTTTGACCAAAATATTCCCACCTTGTCTATATCTTCAGCTATTTACTATACTTTCTTATGTCCCTATCATGGCATTATGTGAGTTTACTCCATATTTTGTTTTTGTGGGACTATGAGCAGCATTTTACATTCCACACTAGCCCTATTCTAGGACTTTTCCTACTGCCTGTTCACATTATTCTTTAGAGAACTTAAAAACAGTATGAAAAGAGTAGTCACCATATATTGGGTGTTGACCTTGAATCATGAAATTTCAATATGTATTTATACAATCATCATAGCAAACTTATCGGGTATCTTCAGCTTTCCTGACTACAATGATGAAGACACTGACATTGAGAGAAAATTAGCGATATACCTTCATCCCCTCCAAAAAAATAAGCTAAGGACAAAATAATGCAATGATGGTTTGTTGGATTTCGAAGCCAGCAATAATTGCAAAATATTAGGCAAATACAAAATGGCACTCTGGCATTTTCCACTACATATGATACCTTCATACATATTTGAGAAATTTAATGAATAATATAATTCATGAAGATGGGAGGGGGGTATAAGAAGTCAAATACACTTAGAGTCTCGGTAGCATCTTAGCTTTAGCAGTTTAGAAAGCTTGTCCAAGAATCAAACTCATGACCTCACGCTTGCCAGGCAGGCACTGTGCCACTGAGTTGTAGGCCCAGCGACAGGTGCTCTTTTATTAGTAAATGTTTGTAGCAGATATAATTATATCTATCTTGGGAGATCTGTACATACGAATAGAGCAATAATTCTTTTTATTTTCCCTTTTGCTCCCCTCCGTCCTGCCTCTCTCTATGTCGCAGAACCCCTTTGTTCCCCCACAGCATGACCTCATCATTTCTTAAATTCTATATTTTCTTTTGCTCATTAAAAAAGTAGATTTTGAGTTCTTTATATAAAAGAAAGCATGTTCTATTTAACTTTCTGTGTCTGATTTATTTGGTTTAGTATTATGATCTCAAGGTAAATTCATTTTCCTACAAATGACTCAAATTTACCTATATAGCAGAGTAGTACTCCTTTACATTACTCATAAGTATGTGTGTTTTGTGTACAAATGTGTATACTGTATTTTCTTTATCCACTATTAAGAATAGTGCTGCTATAAACATGAGTATATCACAGCAATTTGATAAACTGCTTTAGAGAAATACCCCAAAGAGTTATAAATGGGTTAAATAAATTTTCTGTTTTTGAGGACTCCGCATGCTGATTTTCATAGTGGTTGTACTGACATTCCTATAGACAATTCAGAAATATTCCTTTTTCTCACAAACTCATCAACATTTTCTTTTCAATTTTTGATGATAGCCTCCTTTCTGGAGTAAGATGATTCTCAAGGTTGTTTTGATTAGCCTTTCTCTAGTGGTCAAAAATGCTTAATATTGTTTCATGTACTTTTTGTCCATTTTTCATTCTTTTGAAAGTGTCCATCCAGTTCAATTGCTCAACTTTTCATTGGCTCTTTTATTTTAGTAGATCTAATGTTTTTGAGTTTGAGGTATCAGTCCTCTCTCTGAAGAGTAGCTGACAAAAATTTTTTCCCATTCTGTAAATTCTCTCTTCACTCTGTTGTTTGTTTCTTTTGCTGTGCACAAGTTCTTTAACTGATATAGTCCCATTTGCTGAGTCAATGTTATTTCTTTTTTTATTTTAAAAAGAAAAAATTAAGACAAAACTTCAAAACAAAATAATAAGGGAGTGTTATGGATTACAAACTGGTGGTCAACTTGACACCAGTTGAATTGGTTCAGCTGGTGTTGAGTTAAAGATGCTCCACCTGAAGAAAGGTGCCAGCATAAATAGGGACGTGGAGAAGAAGAGCCAGGCGTTGTGGGTTCTTCCAAGAGTTGCTGTTCGAGCCGCTGGTTCTCCTGGAGGTGCTTGTCATGCTGGCTTTGCCAATATGGACTCGGCCATTATCGTCAGAGGAGCTCGGGACCTCATCGGTGAGAGTGGCTGTGTTCACATTGCGGGAGCCCTGCTCCTCACATTGTGCATCGCTTCCTGGCTCCGGAGGGGAGGCTGTGTGCTGGAGAACCTGGTCACGCTGGGCTTCCTGACCTGTGCCCAACTGTTCTCCATCGTCGGAGGAGCGCGGGACCTCGTCGCCGTCGGGGATGGCTGTGGTGCTCTTCGGGGCAGCCCCGCTTCTTCTTTTGAGCATGACGTTTCGGCTCTTACGTAGAACCCTCAACCCACTGCACAGCTCCTTCACCCTGCTGGCATAGACTTTCTGGTTCCACCGCTGACCTGTGGCCTTCCCAGCACAGAACCATAAATAAACTGGTGTGAGCCCTTATTGGGGGCTCTTAGATTCCCAGTTGGTACTGTGGGAGGCATTGTCATGCATTTGGGTCTCTAGTGGGACTCTTGCATGACATTGCTGTGGGATCCAGGCCCTCGGCTATCCTGGGTCTTAGTGTTGTGGACAGATTCTCCTGCACCGTCTTGTGTTTAACTTCGGGTGATTATTATAAAAGCAGTATTACAAATCCTGTGTCCTGTATGTAGTTGTTCTCCATGTAACCCCTGACTACAACAGGGAGTAACAATGGTATATACATTGTGTATTGTTATTTTCATCAGTTATTCAGAGTACAAGACATCTGCATTTAATCATCCAAACAGTACTAGAACAAACTGTTTTTTTCAATGAGCTCAGAGAAATCAATAGTATAACTATTTTATATATAGTTTCTTTCAACTTCTCACACTAGTGAGACAACCCGATGTTTACACATGGTGTCTGATTTATGTCACTTATGCGTATGGTCTCAAGTTGCATCCATTTACCTATAAAAGACTCAAGTTTGTCCTTCTTTATGGTTGAGTAGTACTCCATTGTGTTAAAATATCATATCTTTCTTATCCATTTGTCAGTCAGTGGGCATTTAGGTGGTCATTTAGGTGGTTTCCAAGATCTAACTATTACCAATTGGGCTGTTATAAACATGGGTGCACATATAACACTGCAGTATGTTGTTTTTAATTTTTCTGGAAGATACCCAGAAGGGGAATAGCTGGGTCAAATGATACTTCCAATCCTAGGTTTTTGGGGAATCTCCACACTGATTTCCATAGTGTTTGTGCCAGTCTACACTCCCACCAACAGTGGAAAAGGGTTTCTTTTTGCCCACAGCGCCCCCAGCATTTGTTATTGATTGATTTCTTGCTAATAGTCATTCTTTCTGGGAAGAAATCAATCTCAGTGTTGTTTTAATTTGCATCTCTCAAATGATCAGTGATGTTTAACATTTTTTTATATATTTATTTGCTGCCTGTATTTCTTCATCTGAGAAGTGTTCATTCATCTCAGCTGCCCATTTTTAAACTGGCTCTTTAAATCTCAGAGAACTGATTTTTTTTTGTTTGTTTGTTTGTTTGTTTGTTTGTTTTTAGTTCTTTACATGTTCTTGATAGTAATCCCTTGACTGAGGAACAGCTGACAAACATTTTCTTCCACATTGTGAGTTGTCTCTTTACTCTGTTGGTGGTTTCTCTTGCTGTGAAAAAGCTTTTATATAAGATGAGACTTCAGTTGTTGATTCTTTGTGATAGTTCCTGTGCAATCAGGATTTTGTTCATAAAGCCTAAATCAGTGTCATCAAGAATTTTACCTACTCTATCTTCCAGCAGACTTATTGTTTCTGTTTTAATATTTGGACCTTTGATCCAGTGTGAACTTAGTTTAGTGCATGTGAAAGATATGAGTTCAACTTTCATCTTCAGCATGTGCAGAGCCAGTTTTTCCAGCACCATTTATTAAAGAGGTTATGTTTCTTCCAGGGCATGTGTTTGGCTCCTTTGTCAAAGATAAGGTGACTTAGTGAGTCTAGAGTTGTTTCTGCATCTTCTAATCTGTTACATTGATCTTTGGGTCTGTAGTTTTGCCAGTGCCACACTGTTTTTATCATAGTAGCTTTATAGTATAATTTCAAGTCTGGGATTGTGATGCCCGCTGTCTTACCTTTGTTGCCCAGGATTATCTTTGCTATTATTGGCTTCTTCTGCTTCCAGATGAATTTTAGGATTGTTTTCTCTAATTCTGTGAGATAAATTATTGGAATTTTGATTGGAATTGCACTGAATCTTTATAAGTAGTTTTGGTAGTATGGTCATTTTCCCTATATTGATTCTTCCCACCCAGGAGCACAGGGTATCTCTCTATTTTCTAATATCTTTTTCAATCTCATTTTTTAGAGTAGTTTTCAATGTAGAGTTCTTTTACATCCTTCATTAAATTGATTGCTAGGTACTTCATTTTTTGGGGGGTGCTATTGTGAAAGTTGTTGTTTCTCTGATTTCTCTCTCATTGAGTTTGTTATTCGTGTACAGGAAGGCTATTGATTTTTGAGTGTTGACTTTGTATACAGCTACATTACTGAATTTGCTTATTAAATCTACCAGTTTTTAGTGGAGTTTTTGGAGTCTTCTATGTAGAGTATCATGTTATCTGCAAATAACAATAGTTTAACTTTTTCCTTTCCTCTCTTTATTCCTTTTATTTCTTTCTCTTGTCTAAATTGCTCTGGCTAATGTTTCCAGAACTATATTGACTAAGAATAATGATAGTGAACATCCTTGTCTTGTTCCTGATTTTAGAGTGAAAGCTTTCAGTTTTTGTCCATTTAGTATAATGTTGGCTGTTGGTTTGTCATAGATGACTTTTATCAGATTGAGATAGATACCATCTCTTCCGAGTTTCTATAAGGTTTTTATCATGGAAAAGTGTTGGACTTTATCAAAAGCTTTTTCTGTATATATTGAGATGATCATGCTTTTTTGGCTCTGTTAATATGGTGTATTACATTTATTGATTTACACATGTTGAACCATTCCTGCATCCCTGGAATGAATCCCACTTGAATATATTGTATAATCTTGATGATTTGCTGTATTCTGTTTGCCAGCATCTTATTAAGGATTTTTGCATCTATGTTCTTTAGGAAAATTGGCCTATAATTCTTTCTTAGTTCAGTCCTTCTTTCGTTTTACTATCAGGGTAATACTTGCTTCCAGGAATGAATTTGGGTGTATTGCTTCCCTTTCAACTTCATTAAAGAATTTGAGAAGTAGTGGTGTTAGGTCTTCTCTAAATTTCTTGTAGAATTCAGCAGTGAATCCATCAGGGCCTGGGCTTTTCTTTGTTGATACTGGCTCATTTAGAATGTTTATATCTTCTGCATTCAGCTTTGATAACTCATAGATATCTAAGACTCTGTCCATTTCTTCTGTATTTTCCATCTCGTTAGAGTACAAGTTCTCAAAGTACGTATAGGTGATCTGGATTTCTACAGGGTCTGTTGTGATTTCATCCTTTTAATTCCTCTACTTGGTTTTTTTTGTTTTTGTTTTTTTTGCAGCACCGGGGATTGAACTCACACCTCGCACCTGCCAGGGCAGGCACTTAAGGCACTGAGCCAAACTCCTGGCCCCATCCTTTTAATTCCTAACTGCATGAATTTGAGTCTTTTCTTTCCTGTTTTTTTTTTTTGTAAGATTGAATAAGGGTTTGTCAATTTTATTTAATCTTTCAAAGAACAAACGCTTCAATTCATTAATTATTTGTATTGTTTTTCTAGTTTCCATTGCATTAATTTCTGCTCTGATCTTTGTAATTTCCTCTATCTTAAGAGCTATTGGCTTAGCCTGCTCTTCTCTTTCTACAAGTTTGAGGTTCACCATTAAATTGTTTATATGTGCTTACTCTGTTTTCCTTATATGGGTATTTGCTGTTGTAAATTTCCCTGTAGGACTGCTTTAATCATGTCCCACAAGTTACGGGATGCAGTATTGTCATTATCATTCCATTGTAAAAACTATCTAATTTCTACTTTAATGTCATCTGTGACCTATTGATTGTTCATGAGGTTGTTTAATTTTCATGTGTTTATGAAGTTCTTATGGTTTCTTTTGCCTTGGATTTTCAATTTCGATGCACTGTGCTAATAGTATGCATGGGATAATTTCAATTCCTTTGCATTTAGTTAAGCAAGCTCTACGAGTCAGTATGTGATCTATTTTGGAGTACATCCTGTGTGCAGTTGAGAAGAATGGGTATTCTTATGTTGTGGGGTGGAACACTGTAGAGTCATCTCTCAAGCCCATTATTCAAAAGGTTGGTTTGGTTCTAATATTTCATTACTGATTTTTTCTCTGGTTGATCTGTCTTTATGTGACATTGGGGTATTGAGACCTTCTAATACAATTGTATTAGCACTAATTTGATTTTTCATGTCCATTAGTATTTGTTTTACTTAGTTGAGTGCATTGGTATTTGTTGCATATATATTTATGATTGTTATCTCTGCCACTTGGATTGTTCCCTTTACAAGGATGAAATGACCTTATCTCTCTAAATCAGTCTTGGTTTGAAATTTACTTGTCTGAAAGTAGAATAATTACCCCTGCTTTTTTCTGGATTTTTGTCACATGGAGTATGGTATTCCATCCTTTGACTCTCAGTCTATGAATTTCTTTTTGAATTGAATGTTTCTTATATGCAGCATATTGTTGAACCTTGCTTCTTGACACATTCTGCCAGTCTGCCTTTTGATCAGCAAATTGAAACCATTAACATTGATGGTTATAACTGATACATGTTGACTTATCCTTGTCATGTAATTCTCCTTTTGTTGGATCCCTCCCTTTTCTCCCCCTTTTCTCTAATTTTTTCCTTGCCTGGTGGTTCCCTTCTGTTGGAGTTCATGGAGTTGTGGTCCTTATATTTTTCTAAAATGTCCTTCAGAACATTTTGGAGTGCTGGCTTAGTGGTTATAAATTTCCTCAGCTGTTGTGTGTTAGGGTAATAACTTATTTCTGCATCAGTTTTGAAAGATAGTTTTGTGGGGTATATAAATCTGGGTTGAAAGTTGCTTTCTTTTAGAGCTTGAAATACTTCATCCCAATTTCTCCTCGACTTGAGTTTGTGCTGAGAAATCAGCTGTGATTCTGAAGGGCTTTCCTTTATAGGTGGTTTATTTCTTTTCCCTAACAACCTTTAAGATTCTATTCTTGTGTTGAATTTCTGGAATCTTGAGTATGATGTGCTTGGCTGTAGTTTTGTTTTTGTTTTTGTTTTTGTTTTTTGGTCATGGCTAATTAGAGTTTTATATGCCTCACTTACCTGCATGTCAAATTCCTTTTCTCTACCAGGGAAGTTATCCATCAGAAAATGTCTGTGGACATTTTCATAATATAATTTGTGTTATCTCCAACTTTTTCCCTGACTCCAATCAATCTTAAATTATTCTTGTTTGTCTCATCTACCAATTGCTGGATTGATTTCTCATGGTGCTTTGCTATTTTTGAGAAATTTTTGTTTTCCTCGTCACTAACTGCAAGCCTGTCTTCAATATCTGAGATCCTGCCCTCGCACTGGTCTAATCTACTTTGAATATTTTTAATAGAACTTTTATTCTCCTGAATATCTGCTTGAATCTGCTTTATGGATTCCATTTCTTTCCTATGCCGAGCTTCCATAATTTTCTTAAACTCATCTATTTATTTGTCTGTGTCTGCTCTAGCATCCCACCATAAGCAATTTACAAGCATCACCCCAGAAATTAAACTGAAAAACGAAAGGAAGATAGAAAGAAGAAAAGAAAAGGAGAAAAGGAAAGGAAAAGAAAAGAAAAAAGGAAAAGACAAGACAAGAAAAAAGAAAAGAAAAGAAAAGAAAAAGACACTTGAACAAAATGCCAGACATCCAATTCATCAAAGACAGTTCCAGGGTGCAATGAGGTGAGATAAACTGAAAACCTCCCACAAGGCCTCTCTGAACTGATAACAACAAAGCAATTAAATGAGGCTCTGGAGCCACCACCACGCCTTTAATCCCAGCACTCAGGAGACTGAGGTAGAAGGAGCGTTGTGAGTTTGAGGCAGACTTGGGCTACCCCGTGAGCGCAAGGCCGGCCTGAGCTACACAGTGCGACCCTGCCTCAAAAACCTAGTGCCGGGAGTTTGGCTCAGTGGCTTAAGCACCTGTCTGGTTGTGAGTTCTATTCCCGGTGCCACAAAAAAAATGAATAAATAAATAAAAATAAAAATAAATAAATAAATAACATAAAAATAGATAAATGAGTCTCTGGGAAAAAATGACATCAGAAATACTGTCAGATAACTGCACTTTCTGTTTGAGACCAGCCAGTTACATTTGGCTTTCATTTAACACTACAAAGTGTACTAACTTCTAATTTAAAATAAAGAAATATTCACCACTACTACTGTGTATTTATACCCAATGCCAGATGAGAGTATTGAGAGTACATATTCAAAGTTAAACCTCTATTTTAAAAAAATCATTTATTTTTCTATTTTAAAATGAAAAAAAAGAATAAAAATGATGATACAGAATTTCAAAACAAAATAAAAGGAGGTTATCATGGTTAATATATTGCATGCTGTTATCTTCAAAGTAGTTGTTCAGATTACAAGATAGTGGCATGAAAAAAGCGGTCAAGCAATCAAACAATGAAACCACAAACTGTTCTTTCTGATGAACTAACAGAGCAAATCTCTATTTTTATAAGGGGTTCTATGGAACATTTATAAAATATTTCCACCACTGGACATACAGTGACGATATTTTATATTCTATCAGTGTTCTCAAAGAAAAATATATAAAGTACAAGATTCTTTCAATGATTCATGGGAAGTTAGCTAAAAGAGCTTTTAATTTTATGTCTTAAAACTGTAAATATATTTTAATATTCAGACTACAAATTTCTTTTCTTGTCTTTTATGCAGTCTATTTTGAGAAGCTTATTGGTTCCCTGAGTTTTTATGATTGCTGCTCTAAAAATAATTTCCAAATTTTGTTTTGCTCCCAAAATTCTCTTAAAGTCTGGTTTCTAATACAGTCAGATATTTTCACCTGCATGTTTAATCTGAAACTGAATACATGTAAGTTGAACCAATTATTGTCATCAAAATCATCATTTTAAAAATTTCCATTCTTTTGGGAAAATGGTACCCATATGTTCTTTCTTTTTCCATGCACATTACAGTTATAAAACTTTTGCTGTCCCCATGTTTTCATGATATGAAGTTTCAGTTGTAAAACCTTCATGGTGTACTCAAAAAACACATCATACTATTTATTGGTTCTCTTCTTTCCAACCTTGGTTGTATCCATGTTCTTCTCTAAGGTATCCTTTTTCTACTTTCCCAAATGGAAAGCTGCTACAGGTTTTTCAAATAGTTACTCCCTCAAAAAAAAAAATCATCATTAATCTCCAAGGTACATTGAATCCAAATCTAGATTTTTCTCTTTACCCAAAAAACAGTATCTAGTGTAGAGTAGGTTCTCAATATTGTTAATGCATGCACAAATGAATAAAGACATAAGCAAGTAACTTAATTCTGCTTTAATCTCTCTTTCCATTATTCTAGCCTTCATTTCACTTTACTATGCCTACACTTTAAACTATTTATTTGTCAGACAGTTCTCCAGGTAGTTTTATTATCTGCTTAAGTTGAAAGGTTAAAATTCCTTGAACTCTGTTACATGAAATAATTCAACCTATTTTCGACTTCACAATATACTGATGAACTTTAAATGAACATTTTGTAGATTTAAAAGCCATAAAATTATTCCAAAGACAATTTTGAATAAATTTCCTATTTATGAGGACAAATGACAGTTTAAAAGCATTTTTAATGTTAAAGTGAAAAATAATGTATTTAGTGTGTTCATTAATATAAACAATTTGCTTTCATTTTAAATTCTATTTTTCCTGCAGAGGTTGTATTCTATTAGTTAAGAGATGTGACTGACTACTTCCTGAAATTTTAGCTTTCTCATGTGGCACATAAGGAAATATTTTGTAAGGATAATAAAATTTACAGATTTCAGGCTGCTTTCCTAAGGAAAACCCAGAGTTATGATCTCTTCTCTAAACCCTTCAGCTGACAAAAACATCTAATTCAAATTTCTGAACATTTTAACACTTAGAATAATGAAATTAATTCATCTTTTCTTTCATTTATTTGTATTTTAATTAAATTTTATTTTTAAGTTACTTAGATATGTTTTCTCAAATGTTTATATGCTTTCTGATGTTTTAGCTCTTTTTGGTTGTTAGAGTCAAAAAAATATTTTGAGCCAGTGAAAAGTATGTAAGTTAGCATCTGAGATGAAAATTCTATGTTTATAAGAAAGATACTGCCTAACAAAGTAAATATAACTTGACAGCATAGAGTGAGTTCCTATAGAGAAAGTAAAATCACTGAACAACTATTTTTTCATTATATAAACAAGGTATAATTTCTGGGTTTAAGTGCCATGACAATTAAAATGACAATGAAAATTAGTATTTATATAATTGCAATCAATTAACCAGTGCTCTTTTTGGCAAGACTAAGAAGAGAGGAACCAGCCAAAGAATCTGCAACGGCTAAAGGATGAGCATTGAAGAGAAACACCTACTCTAAGTTAAGCATGAGGCAGGTGAAAGCAAGAGACTACAATCAAAGTTGAATACAGAAAGAGAAAGGTGTACTAAAGAGAGGGTGAAGGAACCAGGCACATGTGTATACTTGCTTGTTTGTGACACACGCTCTCTGTGTGTGCTGTTCCAGTCAAAACTGATTGAAGCAGCTCCATGTAGGACGAGCAATTACATACCAGAGTAGCAAGAATACAGCATACGGTCTCTCTGAGAGCTACTCCATTGACAAAATGTGGTTCAAAAACATACCTGGTCATTAGGGGAAGGTGGATGCAACCCGTAATATGAAGTACAAGAGAGACAGAAAAACAGAAATGCTAGACTGAAGCAAGGTTGAGGTATTTTCATATCCTATAGGAATGTGGAGCAGAGATCAAGATTTTCATTGAGATTGGCTAAAATATGGTTCAAGTGATCTAGTTGAATTCAAAAATAAAAATGAAAGGGATAAATAAACTTGAGGAGAAAGAGATGGGAAGGATCTCATATGACTACATGATGAAGTTGAGAATAAAAATTTTAATATTTCAAAAGAGACATAGGTGTGGAATCTCAAGATTTCAGATATTTAAAACATACCATATGCAGAGAATATATTCATTGAAGTACTATAGAAGAGTAAACAAATCCCAGGCACACTAATTAAGGGTTCTTGAAACAGTAAGAATAAGACTGATAAAATTAGTTATGTTCCCAAAGTCCCAGTCCCTGGAATGTCTCAGTGTTTCTAATTTCTTTTTTTTTAAACAAATGATTTTTAAATCCTAAATTTGATTCAATATTGTTTCACATGTATCTATCCATCAACACCCAAAATAAATGCTTATCTTTTCATTTCTAGGGGACTTAACATACAAATGGAGAATGGATGGGTTATTAACAACAGAACTTTAAGACAAATGTGTATAGTAACTAACCCAAGAAGCTAAACCATAACCTCTATAACCACAGATCAAGTATGAACATAAATTAGTCTAAGCCTGCAAAATTACCTGTATTTATCTCAACTTCTGAGTAAGCAACAGAGATAGTCAAACACTTTCCAGAAATCAATAACATATGCTGTGCTGCTTCTAGTTAACCCACCTTCTAGATAGCCCACCATCTAGTTAGTTTCCCTGTGTCCATAGTCTCCAATAGGAAAATACTTGGAGTCTTTTTTTATAAGTTTTTCCTTGACCCTGCTTGTCTTTTGAATCGCTGCAAAAAACTAGCAATTAAATATAGCCACCTCTACAAAAATGATAAAAGTTTAAAGTGATGAACATTCTAATTATTCAGAATCAATCACTCCCCTAGGTATACATGAATCAAAACAACACATTATACCCCATAAATACATACAATTATCATTTTATAATTAAAAATAAAAGATTAGTAGAAAAATCAGAGAAGAAAAAAAGAAGGAAGTAATAGTGGCTGGCTCATTTTCATGGCCGAGGATTCTCTACTTGTTCTCATTCAGGTAGTCTTTATTTTTTCTACATTTCTAATAACTCAATCACATTCAGTGTAAGACAATACATAGTTTAAGTCAATCCACTTGTAATCGCTGAAGATCTACACAATACAGAATTGTTCTGCCACTTGAAAAGTGACAAATCGTTTCACCAAATTCTCTATAAATAAATTGATAACGGTAGATTTCATGTAGTAGTATTTGTGTTCTCCCACAAATAATAATTATTAATTTAATACATAATTACTGGCATATTTAATTTGATTTTTTGCCTATTATTTGTCTTGTTTGATAAATGTATATTATTATTATGTAAAAATAAATAGCAGTTAGAATCATTGTTTTGCACATTAAAGCATTTCCCTTTCATATTGCTAAATAATACTTTTACGGATTCAAGACTCCACAAAGTAAAATAAATTCACTTTTTACAGGGAGAATATTAATAAAAGAGGCAAAAATAATAGTTTATTATAACTGTAACACACCATCTAGCAAAAAAAGTGTGAGCACACTGTAGCACACCAAAAAATAATGCTGTCTCCCACATATAATATTTATATATAAGTAACATAAACATTGAAACAGTATTTATTTCTAATATACTGGGTTGTCTTATATTTGTAAATTTAAACATGTTTTTCCAAACACTTAAATGGCATACTTTTCAAAATTTTAAATGATTTATATTTATAATATTTTACATTTTCAATTATTTGCTAGACTTCTTTTTATATTTATCATATATATGAGAAAGAGAATTCAGTAGTCTTGCCAAGTAAAGCAAAACTTTGATTTCTCTGCCCTTGTATTTTAAATCCTAAGACCTAGACTGTTTTTAAGAGAGGAAAAACATAAAACTTACCAATTTTTCTTACTCCCTTTGCTGTGTGGGATATAAAATTTAAATTGCTATAGTATTAACACATTGGATTACAATATAAATGTTTCATCTCAGAAAGCAAAATGGGCCTTGTGCAAAGAGGTTTTTATTCAACAAACAAAAGAATATGAGACATAGAAAGTAACACATACATTTTACACATTCCAACTGTGCTACCAGAAAGATGTCATTCCTAAATTACTGAGTATAACCAAGGTGAGTTTCCATCCCTTCTGTTGCTCATTTGCTATTCCATCCCTCAGGCTTGTATCTTGGGAAAAGAAAGTAGGGCATAAATGTCTTGAAAATATAAGCCTGCTTCCAATGGGAGGGACTTAGAGGGTGAGAAACAAATGTAACCTATCTCTCAGTCCTATTCATCATTCATTATCCCTCTGTAGCAGCCTCAATCAAGCATTTTTTTTTTACCTTCAGTGAATGTAACACTACTTCAACTAAGTATATAACAGCACTATTGTCTTTCCCTTCAGCTCAACAGATTTCAAAACATTTACTCCCTTGCCCAGTTAGATTTCAGACTTTCCTGGACATAAGGAAAGCTGGGAGTTCAGTGCCTCACAGTGAGCGTCTCTTGAGCCACATAGTCTCCATATTTCAGATTCATTTGCAGACAGGTAGCTTAGCTAGTTGACTAATAAGATTCTAAAAACACACTATGGATAGTATAGTAATATAAAGCCAGAAGTATTGGTAGTTGTGATATTAATATTCAGAATAAGGCATAAACCTTTTACAAAATGCAGTATTTATCATTACTCGGATAACTAATTCAAAAGTAAATAAAAAGTTGTATTCATCTCATGCTTATCATACATTTTGCTGAGCATATATTACAATGATAATTGACATTTTCATGGGTATTACATAATTTTGTGATTATTCACCTTTGGCATAGGAAAACTCCTTCAATATCAGAAAATGGTGCTTGTTAACAAATATGTTATTAAAATACATAAATCATCAAAACATTAGCAGTTTTGTTTCACATTAATAAATATTAATCTTCAAATGTTTATAGAAAAGTTTCAGGAAGGAATTAGTTCCATTTTAATAAGGAAAAACATAACCATTCTGAGTTGAAAGACAAGATCAGTCATCTTCTGCAGCAGTTTCTCTCTTAAGTTCTCTTCAAGGCATCTCAAGAACAGATAATTGTGTTATTAGAATGCACTTTAAAATTAAGGCGCTTTGATATGAAAGACCACCCTAGAGTTCTATTTTCCAGTCAGCAGATGACTAGAGATCCTTCATTCAACAACTATCATAGTCATAGATGCCAAATGGGAGCAGATTAAGGTGAGAAAACCTTGCGTGCGTTTATTTTTCTTACTATTTTTCTTATCTAGGCTCTTAGCAACAATCTGCATTCCTTTTCAAAACTGCATTTCTGTATTCACCGTGTCTGGTGTTACCTGTTACCACTATCAAATCTTCTGTCAACTCTTTTTTTTCTTTTTTTTTTTTTTTTTGTCTTTTTGAAACAGGGTCTTGCTACGCAGTTCAGGCTGGCCTTGGGCTCACTTTGTAGCCAGGCTGGTCTCGAACTTGCAACGATCCTCCTGCTTCAGCCTCCAGAGTGCTGGGATTACAGAAGTGTTCCACCACTCCTATAATCCCAGCACTCTTCTCAACTCTTCTATTTTATCTTACAGTGATAGTGCTCTGGCTCAAAATCCTCTTATGAGTATTGGTACACGCTTAATACCAAGGGCGGTGTTTCATATTCAGTAGGTTTCTCAATTAATAAGAAAATGTAAATTCTAGAAAATCCTACAATTCTGTCAAATAAAACACTTTTTCAAGCAAAAACTCACATCACATTGCATCTAAAAATATAAAATCTCATGAGAAGAGGGACACCATCTGCTATGTTTCAGAGTACATAGTTTGAAAAATACTAAGATTTAGAGCATTACTATTATCTAGGAATTATAAACTTTATAACTTTAATAATATTTAGAATGTAAAAGCTACATTCTTAAAAATCATGTTCATAAAATTAAATACTGTTTCCTTACTTAAAAGACAATTTGTATTTTTTTTGCCTTTTCTGTCATAGTTTTCCTGCAACTTTTAAAAAGTATCTGAGGTGATCAGAAGATACAGCTGAGTATCTGGCAAGTTTTACCAAGACCTAGTCTCCTATTTGGATAGGCAGAAAGAGTTAAATATTTTCATCTGTTATGTAAGTTATGAAATGCTGGAACTGTTCCTAGTCAAAATGTTGTTCAGATAGAATTTACCTGAAGGTTAGAAGAAGAGAAACATAATTCATGAGAATTTTTTTCATAAAGAGAAAATATTTACAGCCCTACGAAATTCTAATTAACTTCCTGATTAAGACAACTGACGAGCACATGCATTTAATTTTGCTCCTTTTCTAGATTTTGCATAAATTACAGATTTTTTAAAGTCTTAAACCATCTAGGAAGGAAAGAACAAAATCAGGAAAGGAAGAAAAGTAACAGATAGTAGGAAACTTGAAAGCAGATAACAAGTGGCAAGTGATATTGCCAATCTGAGCAAGTCAAAGTCCAAATCAGCAGTGGGGAAAACTGAGAATCAGGTTGATTTATGGAGAAAGATCCATGTGGTAGTGAAACAGGGTAAAGAGAGGGACTGAAATTGGCAGTTTGGTTTCCTCCCATATTTCACACCACTGTCTGTCACTGAGATCATTGACTGAAGTGGATAAAGTCAAGTCGTTGAGTTTGGTGTCATTAAGACTTACTTGAAAGGGAGGGTAGCCCCCTTGTGGGGCCCAACCCGCTGGGCCCGAGTGGCACAGGCACCGACCGGGACACAACTGAACTGCCTTCCAGGGGCCTGACCTCTTGGGACCCTGGAGGAGAACAAGAATAGCCCCTTGGGGGGCCCAACCCACTGGGCCTGAGTGGCACTGGTGCATGGGCTTGGAATCAGGGACAAACACCCACTGCCACCCCGTCAGCAACTTGCTGTTTCGGAGGTCTGGCTAAATTGATAGCAACCAAAGAACATCAACCAACTATTTGCTAGTATTGTTTCGTAGATTTTGCAGGCCTCTGGTCAGCAACCTGAGCATCTCTTTGGAAGGTGACAACAGGCAATGTAGCAAGTATGGGGGATTCTCTTCTGTCTTGTCTTCGAGGCCCAATATGGTTCTCTCTGTTCTGCTTTGCTCTGATCACTGTTATTATTATTAATAAAATAAAAAAATAAAAGGGAGGGTAGCTTTTACTGAGAACTGGAGGATTAAGAGAATGTATGAAGAACTAAGGTTGAATATAGTGACATCCATGTACCCCCTTCACCCTTCTACTGCGCACCCTTTTTCTTATTTAAGCGAAGAAAAAAAAAGACATATATATCAAAGACAACAAGCAAAAGAGACAAACAAACAAGTAGAGTAAATGCACAACAGTAACATTGCAGGTTTACAAAACCGAATGATAGAAACTTGACAATGATTGCAATATTGCGTATTGGTATCTTTAAAATGGTTACTTACATTAACAGATATAGATATGTAAAATTGATCTAATCATATGAGTATTAATTGTTCTTTCTCAATAACGAATACATTCAGCAGTGTGTTCATTTTAGTTATCTTACATATACATATATACAGGTTTATATCTTTTCCTCTTCCCTTTTCTCTTTTTGCCTTTTCCCTTCTCAATTACTTTTGCTCTTTGAGCTGTTTTTTACCCTTACATAGTATTTATTATAGATTTTGGATCATATATACTTTTCCGTTTCTTACACTAGGGAGACAATATGGTATTTACACATGTGGGTTTGATTTATCTCACTTATGAGTATGGTCTCAAGTCGTGACCGTTTACTTACAAAAGTCTCAATGCAATCTTTCTTACTAGCTGAGTAGTACTCCATTGTATAAAAATACCACAACTTTTTTATCCATTCTTTGATTGATGGGCACTTGGGTTGTTTCCAAAATCTGGCTATTGCAAATTGGGTTGCTATAAACATGGGTGTGCACCCCTCTTTTCCAGGGAACAATTTGGAAAGTGCTTTCATGGGCAGATATCTAGTACTAAAGAGAAAGATTTTTCTTTCTCTAGCAAGTCTTAAGTTCTAAAATCTGGCTTTGTAAAGAGCCAGAGGCTGAACAGGGAATATGAATTGTTAGAAGATGCCATAGGCTCAGTGTTGGTAATGTAACACAGCTTATATGACTCTGTGGGTGGCCCTTCACCAAGGAGAAATCATGCTCAAAACCATAAAGCCTCACTTTCACACTGCAATGTGTGTACTGGCGTAGTGACAGAAATCGTATGTGTAACTGCACACAAATGACAAAGTGAAACCTTCCCCATGTTTTCAGTTCAGGCTTCCAGTAGTGAACACAAGCCTTATTTGTTTTTAAGATAGAAGATGATAAGGTATGAGGGATTTTTTCTTTTCTAGAATAAACTCTCAGTATTCAGGTTTGTTTGCAGTATTGGCACTTAACAATAAGTAAGTGGGTTTTGGGTCACAGTTTGGGCACTCATCTCTAATAGGTTTGTCATGACTAGAAGAAAAATGCCAAATGGTCTGTATGCCAAAGGGCACCTACCAAGGCCTAGAAATGCCATATCACATTTTATAGAAGTGAATTTTTCCAGCCTACGCACATTACTTCCAAATGATTTATTAAATTTCTACTAATCTATACCAAAACTTGTAAAGTTATATGAACTTCCACTTGTGGCCAGACCCCATTGGATTGACTCAGTGCCAGCAGTGCTATCCAAAAGTACCTGTCACTTTTCTCCTGTATCATCCCTGCACTTTCTGTCATGCCTCCATAATCAAAATAGTTGAACTGTGCCTATATATTCATGAAAATAAAAACTCTTGTCTGTGTTTAGAGGCCTTTGCAAATCATTCACTCTCTTCACACTCATCTTAACTTATCCATTTATTTATATAGTTTGTTTAGCACCTCCAAATAGCTCTGACTTATTCCTGTTTTCTGGCCTCCAGTTTTTTCACTTATATCATCTCCCAACAAAATTCAACCCTTAGATTTCATTCAGTCTAACATAAACCTTACTTATTTCTACTTATTTCTCTTTTTAATCTATTTTCCATTGATACACTTTCTCTTTTAAAATTCTAACATATTTACAGGTGGAAACACAATACATTGCACTATTACTATGAAGACCAGCAACATAATACCCAGATTCTAAATATGGACTAATCCCAATTTAAAAACAACTTCATTTATGTGTTCTTGACAAATTCATCTCATGTCTA
>RJWM01034468.1:0-19686 GCA_004363535.1 Dasyprocta punctata | reverse complement strand
AGGTCACCTGTGCAATTTTACTATAATGAGAAGCAAAGGGTTCTAGTATTGTTTTGATTTTAACAAAAAAGAATAAGAAGAAACCTCTCTATATGATTATTTTCAAACAGAATTATGAAGCATAAAATGAAAAGTAGTCATATGCATTAAAAATAGTGCTATATATTTTGAAAGATCTAGAAGAGATGATTTTAAGATGTAATGATAAGAAATGATAAAAATTTAAATGGATGATATGTTATTTGCCTTTATTGATCACTACCTCATACAAAGATGATTTAAAACATCACATTAACCTTTCAAATTATATATAAATACTGTTTCTATCAAAATATTAACAATGTAACTTTATCATTTTATAATGTAATGCAAGCAAAATCCATAAATTGCAAGTCATATAAATGGTCATTTTGTCTAAAAATGTTTTTCTAGTACTTTTCTAATAGTTCTGTAGAGTAATATTTTTTAAATAATAATTTTGCTGTAATATTCTAAAGATTGATTCAACTCAGTGCTAAATATAATAAAAGTCTTTAAAAAGTAGATATATTAATAATCCATTTTCTAAAAAGGTACTAAGGAATGATTTTTCACTAGATGTAATTACACAAAACAGTAAATAAATTTCTGTCTGAGAAAAAAATGTACACATTGTATCTAAAATTATTTAAAATATGTTGTAAAAGTAATGATACTTATACTTCACTCATTCACTAATATAATTTCAAGAATTAGAACATATAAATTTTTTCACAGTTTTCAGTTGATAATTGACCTATTGAAAACCTATTCACCTTAATCACTACTCTTTCAATTTTTCTAATTCTTTAATATGCAGATAGTTAACGTCTCAAAAGTGTTTTGCAGGAGAAAATGACAGGTCCAAGTGACTTTTTATATGTAAATGTATATGTAAAAGGGCCAGGAGTTTGGCTCAGTGGCTTAAGCACCTGGGTTTTGATATATGTACAGGGTCGAGTGTTTACAATCTTGCTGTTCAACAGGCTGATTTGAAATCCAAAATACATTTATTGTTATTTCTATTCAATTCCCCATCTGTCTCCCCACATCTTTTCAAACAATTTTTTACTATATTTTAGGTTTGTGGGGCTGAGGATTTAGCTCAGTGGCACAGCAATTGCCTGGCAAGCACACGGTCCTGAGTTTGATTCTCAATACCAAAAAAAGAAAAAAAAAGAAAAGAAAAAATCCTTCGCATTTTAGCTTTGCCTTTCTATCATACAATTAAAGTCACTGTGCATAGATTTTTAAATTGCTTTCTTTTACTAGAACGATGTACTTACCTTTAGACAATATTTTTAGAGGACGCAAGGTTTTTTTCTCTTCATTACCAAGTAATATTTCAGTGTGGGTCTGTACCAGAGTTTATATGTCCATTCACTATGGAGGGACATAATAGTTGCTTACAGTTTTAGTCACATGTGAGTTCTTGCAGATGAAGTTCATGCAAAAGTTTCAAAAGTCAAGTGCGAAGAAGTATGATTTCTATTGATTTACTTTTTATGACACTGACCACCTATCTTTCAAAGTGATATATGTTTTATACTCCTGAGTAATAAATGATATATTTTATTGTTCTATATTTCAGAAGAAATTGACAATGCTTTTTGGAAGAAAGAATTTTAATCATTCTAATAGGCATGTAGTAGAATATTATTGTTCTAATGTAAACTCTTTTTTAACTTTTAAACTTTTAATAAATCCTTTGAACACTATTATATGCCTGTTTGCTATCTGCATATCTTTTTCATCAGTCATCTGTTTGTTTTCTTTTGTTTTTATTATTACTGCTGTTGCTGTTGGTTTAAACTGGATAATCTGATTTCCTAAAGTCAAGTTTTTATTTTTATTTTCTTGTTTTGTTTTGTTTCTTTACCCCGCTGTACTTATTGATTTGTCTCAGGTGTTCCATGACCTATACTGTTCTTTTTTTTCTTTCTTCTTTTTTCTTTTTGTTTCTTTTTTCTTTTTCCTTTTTTTTTTCTTTCTAAAACCATCTTGCTTGTTTGCCCACATGGAACTTAAATTTGTGATCCTCTTGTAACAACCTCCCTCAGTGCTGAAATTACATGCTTGTGGCACCAGGACTAATATCAAATTTTAAAAATTCTTTATATATTATGCAAGCAACTCTTCTCTGTTATCATGTTTGTGTTTTGCAAATACTTATCCCCAAGCTGTGGTCCCCTTTTAAATTTTCTTTGTGTTTTTCACACAGGGAGATTTTAAAAAATAAAGTTTAATTTTCTTATTTTGTGAATTGTGCTTTCATTACTGAAGCTAAACATTTTTCACTGAACTCTTCTTTACTAAAAGTTACATGAATATTTTCCTAATACAGTAATTTAAAATTTTATATTTTAGAATCTTTTATGTAGAACGATGAACCATTTGAATAACTTTTAGTAATAAACTTCAAGTTCTGTGGCTAGATTATTATTATTATTTGGTAAAGGCTATTCTTTATTAAATTATTTTCCTGTTTGTCAAAATCAGTTAACTAAATTTGCTAAATTTCTATTTCTGAGCTCTATATTCTATTTTGTTGAATAATTATCTATTTCTTTCCTTCTTATAGCTCTGTATTAAATCATATAATAACTACTATAATTCCTGATATTTGTTCCTTGTCATCATTAGCCTGTTGGTTCTTCTAGATCATTTGCTTTTCTGTACAAGTTTAAAGACTTTCATGATCATGACTAGTGCAATTGGCTGCATATATTCCAATAAATCCATATGTGGGAATCCCACTTCCAGGATAATTTTATTACTATTAGGAGGTGAGGCATTTGGGAAATGATCAGGTCATTATTATAGGGGTCTCATTAGTTTGTACTTTTATTTACAAATCTATGTATTTACTTATTGTTGCATTAGGGATTGAACTCAGAGGAATTTTAGACTGAGCTATGTTCTTGGTTATTTATTTTTTTATTTATTTTATTCATTTATCAGATGCCAGGGGACATGCAATACTCCTCTCTCAGTCTCCGTCAATGCTGCAATTTCAGGAATAAACTATGACTCCAGCTAGAGTTCTGCTTTTATAAAAGACTTTAGAGAAATTCTAAATCCTTTTTTCATGCAGGGAAGTAACAAGACACAGTATATAACTTGAAAAGGAGATCCTGCCAGAATCTAGCCAAGTAATCTTCCTTATCTTCTGGATTCTAAAACTACAAAAAATATATTTCTGTCTTTGTATGCAATACTCATTCTATAGCACTTTGTTATAACTGTCCAAACTGCCAAAAATGCTTACAATTTAGCATCCTAGGATTTTTATTGGAATTGCATTGCACCTATAAATCAAGTTGGGAAGAATTGACACTTTAACAATATTGAGTCTTCCAATACATAAGCATGAAATATTTCATTTAAGTATTTTAGCTTTATTTCATACAAGTTTTATAATATTCTAAACATATATCTTATATGTACTTACTAGATTTATGCCTACATGGGCCAGGGATACAGCTCAGTGGCACAGAGCCTGCATGGCAGACACAAGGTCACAAGTCTGATTCCCAGTACCAAAAAAAAAAAAAAAAAAAGATTCATACCTATATGTTTCTCTTTTTGTATTATAAATGAGAGTGATTTATTTTAATTGGAGTTTACAACTTTTCAATGCTAATATATGGAAAATAATTGACTTTGATTTGTCAAACTGTCTTCTGTCACCTTACTTTACTTCAGGGACACCTTTGTCAAATTTTCAGATTTTTTATATATGCAATCATCTTTATTTATTTATTTACTTGGTTATGGTTTTCATTTTGATTTTTTGAGACAAGGCTCACTTTGTAACCCAGGTTGGCCTCGAACTCACTGAGATCCTCCTGCTTGAGCCTCCCAAATATAATAATAAATGTGCACCACCACACTCAGCCTCATTTAGGTTTTATAGGCTCAGAGGCTAGTAGTTGGGGCAGATGTACATAGAATTACAGAATGCTGGTATGATTTTCTTCAGCATTACCAATCCTCTTAATTTTTTTTTCAGTACTGGGGATGAAACCAGATGGCACTACACCACTGAGCTATACCCCTGGCCCTTTATATTTTGAAACAGGGTCTAGATAAGTTGCTCAGGTTGTTCTTAAGCTTGCAATCAGTCCCTCGCCTCCTAAGTAGCTAAAACTACAGACATTCACACGCACACCTGGCTTTAAATTTATTTATTGCAGTATTGGGGACTGAATTCAGGGCTTCTCCTGCTGAACTGCATCCCCAGCCCTTTTTTATTTTGTATTTTGAGAAAGTGTCTTGCTAAGTCACTAAGTCACCCAAGTTGGCATCGAACTTGCCACAATCATCTTATTTGTGAACAAAGCCTATTTTATTTCTTATGTTTGAGCCTGTGAAAATTTTTTTTTACTTTTATTATGATGTACTACTTAAGACTTTCTACACAATAGTGCCTTGTTTCTTAATTGAGGGAAAAATTATAATAATCCTAATAGGTTTTCAGTAACTGTTCTTTATAAAGATGAATCTTGTGATGATTTATCTAGAAGGGGTATAAGAACTTTTTGAGAAATTTTTCTGCATTAGTTGATAAGGTCATAAGTCTTTTTCTTTACTAGCTTAATGTGGTGAACTACATTGAATTATAATATTTAGTTTTGCTCTATGACTCTTTTCATACTTTGTTAGTTTCAATGTGGTAATGTTTAACTTCTCAAGTTTTCTATTTATAGTCATAAAGGATTTGGGAGTATAGTTTTTCCACTTCGTAATGTCTTTATCTACTTATCTAGTAAGGTGATATTGGCCTTAAGAGGTTTAAAGCTTTAAAAAGTTTAGGCAAAAATCATACGGTTTCTCCATAGTTGTTTGGTAGCATTTGCCATGAGAATATTCAGGAATAATGTTTTATTTTATAACACTGTTATTTATTTAACTGGTTTAATGAATATGAATTTATTCATATTATTTATAGCTCTTTGTGAAACTGTTGTCATTTTACCCCTTATAAGTGGTCTTTTTTCATCTGGGTTACTAAATTTGTGGGCATAGAGTTGCCTGTCATATTATTTACTATTCATGTACTATCTATGAGATAGAGAGTAAACACTCCTTTCTTTTATGCTTATTCTCTCTTTATTTTGTTTTTTCTATTTTATTTTGTTTAGCTTTGCTAATGTCTTGTCATTCCTTTATTGATCTCTTTCTGAAAAAGCCCATAAGTTTTTTGTTTGTGTTATTGATTTCTTTGCTGCTATTCTATTTAAACTTTCATTTTTTCTACACTCATTACTTTCTTCTGATATTTAGCTATGAATATTTTTTAATTTAGTTTCTAAAAGTGAAAGGTTAGAATACTTTTTCCTGATATGTTCAATTAATGCTCATATTTTTCATCTTAGCACTATCTTTTTTGTGACACACAAATGTTGATATGTCTTTATTTTTATTTAGTTCAAATACTTTAAATTTTATTATTTATGTATATATTATTTAGAATTGTATTGTTTGATACTGAAGTATTTGGATATTTTCTTGTTATTCTTGCATTGATCTTATTTTAATATTGACATCTCCCTTCAGTATTAATATCTACTGGAATTCTGTTATTGTCTGTGGAATCATTTTTATAATTTCAATTGTTTTAAATCTGTTAATGTGTATTCTATTGTCCAAACTATGGTCTGTTTGGCTGAACACTACTTACGAGATTAAGAAGAATGTCTATTCTACTTACATTCATATAATATTCTGTATAAGCCAATTGGATTATATTAATGAATACTGCAGTTCAGGTCAACAATATTCTAATTCATTTTTACTAGCTCAATTCATCAAATGCTAGTAAAATGTTGAATCTTGCAACTATATTAGAAACCATTTCTTCTTCTATTTCTATTAAGTTCAGTTTATTGTTTCATACTGTTTTTAGATGCACACAAACTAAGTTTTATTCTTTCTTCAAAAACAAATGCTTTTACTGTTGTGTAAAGTTTGAGTTTCTTATGATCTTTGTTTTTCTGCAATCTGTTTCTTGATTTATTAGTATTTCCTTCCCAACTATTTTCATTCTCTAATTTTAATTATTTCATGATTCTGTTTACCTCATAATAAGCATATAAATTATACATCTTTCAAAAATATATTTGCTCTGGAGTTTTCAGAACACATTTATGTTAATTTAAACAAAAATTTCAGAAATTTTAACTAGGTATTCCATAATTCTTCATATTATGTATTTTATGAGATTCCTATCATTTAATTCACTTATCCAGATTATATTCAGTTCGTTCTTACTCATCAACACAGATCTATCAGTTTAATTGAAACTAAGAAAAATATTTAATAGGATTTTTTTCTTCTTTGTTATATTACTTTATTTGTGTAGATTATAATTTCTGACTTTTATTATGACTTTCAGCTGATGTACTTGCTTGAATTTCCTGAAGGGTAGACCTGAGCTAAATAACAAATTCTTAAAGATTTTGTTTATCTACCAAAAGTCTTTTAACTGCTTCAATTTTAAAAGGCAGTAACATTTCTGTACATAAAATTTGAGGCTATACTTATTTTGTTTATGATTAACACATTTAACATTTTTCTCAATACTCTTGCTGCTTTTGTTTTTCAAAATTTCGCTATTATGATCTAGGTACATCTAAATTGAGCTTGTTTTGTCATTTTTGCTTTGTTTTGTTTTGTTGTCTTTAAATTGATGGTTTTAAGATTTTTTTGCTTTAGTGGTCTGCACTTTTCACAAATATGTTTAAGCATAAACGTTTTGGTATTGCTTTTGAATAATGTGATCTGAATTTCATGGATTTATAAAGTTTTGGTTGATCTCTAGACAATCAGAACTGATAATTTGAATACAGATAGAGATATAGATATAATTGTAGCCATAGCTAATAGATAATGGTGTTTATATTGTTATATAGATTTACTGAAGGAAACTGAATAGTGTGAACACAAAAGCTGAGAAGTCTCAAGACCAAGATCTGTAGTCAGTAACTTGGAAACTGAGAAGACCTGATGTGTGGCTTCAGTATAAATCCAACGGTATCAAAATCAAATCTAATTGTTTCAGTTCCAGTGGAAATCTCATAAGACTCAAGACTCAAAGAAGAACTAGTACTTAAGCTTCCATCACAATTTTAGGAAAGATGAACATTCCAGTTCAAATAATCAAGCAAGAAGATATCCCTAATAATCAGTCTTCTTTTTCTATTCCAAGTCTGCAATAGGAGTGAACCTCATTACAAAGAACAATTTGCTTTACTTAGTTTTCCAATTCAGATGTCACTCTTATCCAAAACATCCTCATAGGCACACCTCAGATGCTGTTGGGTCAAATATTTAAGCACTCTGTGAACTTCTCAGGATTCCCCATAATATCAACACTTTGTTTCTATAATTTATAAAGAAATCATTCTATAATTATTATGTCAAATATTTTTGTCTTTCTAGTAAAATAATTATTTGTTGCAATTTTTTGAAATAGCCTTGTGATAGTTTAGATTTTAAAATTTTTATTTGTGTATTCCAGTTTGGTAAGCATCCATTAACCACTCTTCATAATAACTGATCAGGCGCAGTCTACAGAAAAGCGCATCTAGACATGTGTCATGTTGCAACAAATATATCATATCTTCCAACATATCACTCTAAAGGAGTATAGGAAGTCTAGAGTAGGTTAGAATTGAAGAATATTATTCTAGGTAAAAATCTCTAGAAAAGTCTTCTCACTTGGAGGGTAAGCCTTTTATGGAGAATCGTATGTGTCTTTTTTTAGTAGTTACTCTTTTTTGTTTCTGGTCATATTCATGAAAATATTTTACTTGGTTTTTCAGTGTGACAGTCTGATGTGATTCCTGGAACTAAACATGCACAATATTTAGCCACTTTTTAAATAGAGTGACTAGAGCTTTCAGAATTCTTTTATTCAAGCCCACACAAAGTTCTAGACAGTTGTCAAAATTATTATTTGTGTTCTCTTAATAGACTGTAGTTCTAGTGGCTCTTTCTTAACATAATCAAATATCAGCTATGATTCTGTATTCACTTGTCTCTGCAGATTTCAGAATGTGATTTTCCTGTAATTTCATTTCTCTGGAATATCTGTGATTATTTTAGTGTAGATTATCTTTTGGTTTATTCATCCTTTGTCAAGTTGTAATGATAGGGGAAGAACCACCAAGTCTTACTCGTTAGAGTAAAAACTGCAAGTTTTAGCTTGCACTTTTCAGGTAATTTTTACAAGTTCCTAATGTTACAATTCATTCAACTTTATCATTATTAAAAGATCGGTTAAAATTTGAAAAGAAAAGGAAAGTGAAGTTTTTCACAAATAGCTTAAAAGGTAAATAGTAAATGAGAAGCAGATTTGAATATAGAGATGGAAAAATTAAAAACTATTTTTAATTGTGTTGGAAGTAAACAGTAGATGAGAAGGAGATTTGGGTATAGAGGAGCAGAAATTATAAACTAATTTAAATCTATTGGTGTACAGTGTAATCAAATAGATTTTGCTAAGTATCTAAACATATTGTTGTGGAGTTGAGAAAAATTAATGTAAACTTTTGGACCTCAGCATAAGACTGAAAAAAAATCATTGCACAGTAGAATTATTCCTATTTAAGCCTGGGAAAATTATAAACATGAAAATTGGGTAAATAAGGAAATTTTATAAGTTGGACAGCATAAAGCAAACAATGTAACAAAATGTTTTACAAATAAAATGCTATGTAATAAAATATAATATTTCAACAAACTTTCATCAACAAATGGTACTTACATTGAACAAGAATTAGGAATGTAGACAGATGTTGGGGGCTGTCTGCATCTCAAGCATCTAGGATAAGACCACTGCTTCTCGTGAGTTTGGCAGGATCCCATAAGAAGAGTGCATAGCTCAAAAAATGGATGTACATAATGACTTGACCTTCACTAGAGATAATATAGTTTCCTCTTGTTTCCAATGAAGCCACCAAGGCAGGCTGTTCTGTTAAAGATTAGATATCTTTCCTGTCCCAGATTCTACCCTCTCCTTAAACTCTGTATTAACTTATTCAAATGCTGATTGTGTCAATGAATGCACTGTAGCAACTGGGCAGTTCCATTCTCTCATCAGGAAAAAGGGATCCAGCTGACCTCAGCTTCTGTATATTGATTCTTGTCTTCTTCCTCTGTCAACCTCCCTCTAAAGTTTCAAGAAATGCATTGGATGTGGCATTTTTGCACCCAAAATGGACTAGAGTATGAAGAATTTCATACATGTGTACAAAACATGTTCATGAATGTGACAAAGGAGAAAAGTTCATTGACTTTATCAGGTGTAAAACATAGGGTATTTGTAGATAGAAATGCTTACTGTATTATTAAAGGCAAAAGGTTTCAAATGTAATGATTTCACATTTGACAAAATTTCTCACTTCTATACAGAAGACATGTCCTTTATTTCCAGAAGAAGGAATTGTAAATTCGCATGCTTTGCAGAACATAAGAAAACAGCTTAGAGCAAGCAAACTGTCATAAATCTATCTAGACCTCTACAGAATTTTAAAGGCTCATTAAACAGAGAAAACTCATGACTTTCCACTTCCTGCATCTCACAGTGAGTCACATAGGGGAGAAACAGAGTGAATGGGCACAAGCCAGTATAAGAAAGTGAGAAACAAAGAGTTTCGCCAAGCTTAGAGCCTGGCCAGGATAAGGGAGGTGGGAGGAAAACAAATGGCTGCTTTGTGTTGAGTCAGCAGGGAATATAGGCTGTGCACCCTGGCTGGAGCACCCAGTGGCAACTACGCTTTTGACTTGGAATCAATAAACAACCATGACCTGCCTCTGAGCTTTGATCAACTTGAAACACACTGGTGGGTGCCCATCATTTCTTTGCAAGCACACAGGGCTGCTGTCTATCTCATCGAGAGTTCAGTTCCCACCCAGTTTCTGATTTCCTCTCAGTATATGCCTGTTTTTTTCTTAATCTCCCTTCCTGCCTTAGCTGCCAGCAGGAAACTATTTGGCCATAATCCTAGCAACCTAGGAACAAGGGGGAAGGGTGGGGCCCTGGCAAAAGTCAAATCATAGGTACCAGCAAAGGAAGTCTACATTAAGTGATTATATTAACCCAAATTATATTGTCTTACAGAGAGAACGCTATTAGAAAAACAGAAGATCTGCGTATGTGACAGTGTATAGAGATGACTGAGTTGAAAGATACATGAAGGAAAGAGCCACAAAAGTTGCCAGTAATCTTAAGACAAAATAAAATACAAAAAGTAATTATTTATAGATGAAAAGTTTTATTCTTTCCAAATTCTTGTAAGAGAGCTCTGTTAATGGACCTGTAAAAAATTCTGACTGTTCTATTTATAATTACAAACTTTTAAAATTGCAAAAGAGTTATTATAATTAAATTTTGTCAAAAATATATTTGAGTGCACTCTGATTTTATAAGCAAATATCTTGTGTGTATCTGTCTGTGTTTGTCTCAGTCCGATATGTAAATAGCTATTTTATTTGAGCTCAACAAAGTTTTCTTTTTACATTTTTTGATTTTTGAAGCATAATGTAATTTGATTTATAGATAAATGTCATCAAAATTAAAGATATGCTTTCACTCACTTCCAGTTGGTCAACTGTTGTTAAAATTTGTTGCATAAATGTAATGCATATTGTAGTTTATGTATTATGACTTGAAAGTCTCTCATTGTTCAACAATAATGTATTACGTGTTATGATCTGGGTCTCATAAGTAATCAAAATTGTTTAGATAATTGCACAAAATTTCCTTAGAGTGGGAAGAAACTGTTGAACAGGACTTCAAATGATGAATAAGGAAGCAGATGCCTGGAAATAATTATCCAGTCTTCATTCATTTATTGGATTTCCATAGCGTTATGGAAGACACTATCTTGATTACTTTTCTCTCATTGCTGAGACTAAATACCTCACACTCAAAATGAAGGAATAAAAGGTTTGTTTACCTTACAGTTTGTGGAGATTTCAGTCCATACCCAGCTGGCTCCAAGGCAGGGTGGGATGGCTGAGGAGCAACGATTTATGGTGGTGGCAGATACCAAAAACAACAAGAACAAAAAGGCAAAAGGGAGAAACCAGCCTCTTCCCCTCTCTTATATTGTATGCAAGCTACCCACCCCAGGGCAGGTGCAGCACTCACACCACCAATCCTAACACTAGACAATGCATTAATCAGAAACTCTATATACAGCTGCCTTCAAAAGACCCATCCCTTACGACCACATGAGACTTTGGGGAAATATCCAGACATAAACCATAACATTCTGTCCCTGGTCCTCACAAAGAATCATTCACATCTCTTTATGCAAAAATCATTCAGTCCATTTACAAGAGTTACCAAAGTCCTGACAGTTTCATCATTGCTGAAATGTCCCAACTCCCCTCTGGGCTGTAAGGCAAACTTTTAGCTGCCATCCCCTGTACAAATGAAAACAGAGTTAAACACTTTCAACATTCAATGGCACAAGATAAATATTTTCTTTCCAAAAGTTACAAACAGAAGGATGCAAAGGATTGTGACAAAAGCAAGTCCAAAATCCAGCAGGGCAAACATTAAGTTCTGTAGTTCCATGTCTAGCATCTAAAGTCATCTCTAGTAATTTGTGAGCTCCAAAAGTTTTGTGTGCCTCCATCCCATGACACTTCCAGTGTTTGTTTCTCCCACGGTTTCTCTCTTGGGTTGACCTTTTTTCCTCCTTGTAGGTTTTCTTACATGATCCATTCTCCTGGCTTTTTCAAACATTTAGGTTCTCCACTGAATCTTTGGCTTTACATATTGCCCTCTCAGGGGCACACTTCCTGGCCTCCCAAGCTTTCCAAACTTGGGATGGAAACTTTTTTAATCTCAGAACTCTTGCATTTGTATGCACCTAAAACCAGCACCATATGGATGATGCTGAGGTCTGCTGCCAGTTGGAACAGTAGCCAGGCTTTCCTCTCTCTTGACTGTAGGTGTCAAGTTTCTGGATTGCTGAGCACTCTGAGCCTGATTCTGAGACAAAAAAAAAATTTCTAAATCGCCACCATTCTGGAACCTGGTGCAGCTGCCACAGTTTTGAAAACTGGTGCAGCTGCCAGTGCCATTCTGGAACATAGTGTGGCTGCTGTCATTCTAGAGCATGATGTTCTACAGTTTTCTCCTCAAAGCAAAAACATCTGCTTTTGCAATTTTGAGGTTTCAAAGGGTGGAGTCACGCTTCTTCTTGTGGTGCTCTCAGGCCATCTTTTCTATTCACCTGTTTCTTCTCAACAATTGCGATCTCCTGTGCTCTATCTTGGCAGTCTACACATTTACTGGAGCTTCCTTTCTGGCCAAATTTGCAGCATTTGAAAATATTCTTCAGGGTTCTTTGCTCTTGATTTGCTGTAAATCTGACTAAAAGCCCCAACAATAACCATATCACAGCCTCAACTTTTGACTGCTTTGAAATTTCTTATGCCAGATAAATTAGTATGCTGCCCTTAACCTTAGTCTCAGGTAAAATCTCCAGACATGAGAAAAAGGCAGACAAACATTCCTCCAATCCATAACACACATCACCAGGAGTCCACCAGCCAGTGCAGTCCTTCTTCCCAGCAGAAACCTCCTGAGCCTCATCTTTACCAGCAGAATGACTATCAGCCTGATCAGAATCTTCTCAGCTCTGATCAGAATCTTCCACACAGGACAGCCTAAGGCATTTCATTTCTACTCTTTCAGCTGGAATCTCTGAACCTTTCCAATCTCTACTTGCAAGCCATTCACAAAGGCTCTAAAACCACATGATCAGTTATAGTCACAGCAGTCTGGTACCACTCCAGCTACCAAATTTTGTCTTGGTTACTTTTCTCTCATTTTTGACACTAGGTTCAGGAGATTGGCTCAGTTGCTTATGTGCCTGCCTGGCAGGTGCAAGGTTGTGAGTTCTATCCCGGGTACAAAAAAATAAAAGCAAAACAATCAAACAAAAAAATACCTGAATGACTCATTTTCAAGACTAAATACCTCACACTCAAAATGAAGGAATAAAAGGTTATTTAGCTTATATAGTTTGTGGAGGTTTCAATTCATACTGAATTGGCTCCAAGGCAGGGTTGTGGGGCTGAAAGGCAACCATTCATGGTGGTGGCAGAGATCAAAAAAAACAAGAGCAAAAGGGAAAAACAAGCCTCTTTCCCTTCTTTATATTGTATACCAGCTACCCACCCCAGGGCAGGTTCAATATTCACACTACCAAACCTAGCACTAAACAATGAACTGATCACAAACTCTATTTTCATCTCCCTTCAAAAGGCCCCTCCCCCATGACCACAAGAGACTTTGAGGAGACATCCAGACAGAAACACTAACACATCCCAATAAATGTTCAAAATATATTATCATGATATGTTTACACTGGTTATTGTCATAGAATTAAGTTTTCTAGAAGCAAGACAATAAGGATTTCTGATTTAAAGATGCTCTTCTACAAAGGTAAATTAAGAAAAGTTTTCATTTGACTTTGACAATTGCTTATCGCTAATCTTATGGTGTATTAAATGTATTCATGCCTTTCAGGTATACAGGTCTTCAAAAATGTAAAACTGTGACTGTTAATTGTAAGAAGGCTTTTCTTCTAGATTCAAACATCTACCTTTATCTTGTGCTCCAGATATTTGTGACAGGAGGTTCACATTAAGCAAAATGAGACAATCATTCAAATGTACATGCCACTGCACTTAGAGATATTTAGGCATTAAGTAGTATGGAAAATGTCACACAATTCAATGACATTGCATTAAATGACACCAAATGAGATGAAGACCTTCTTAGGTACTAGGTAAATATGATTGACTAAAAAGACTGTTCTGTGCCAATACAAAGATTAAAATGTTGCAAAAATGTCATCATGATTGTCATGCTAAGATATTGTGTATGGCTTTTGGTTTCAATTTTTCTGTATTAAACTATATAATTCTTGTCTGTTAACATTCTATAGGGATTCTACTACTAAAATATTCATAGTTGGTAAAAATAATTCTTGAGTTATGTTTTATATTTTAAGGTGTTTGATATTCAGCTAAAATTATAACATTAAGAAAACAACAAGTGCCCTTCCCATGAACCAGCAGCAGCCATGGGCCAAGAGGTAGGAAAAACTGAAAGCCAATTCACCCTTACTCTGAGCCAGTGGTAACTGTTGACGGGGAGGAGAGACAGGAAGCACCCTTCCTGTGAGCCAGCAGCAGTCATGGGCAGAGAGGGAGGAGGAACAGAAAGCCAATTTGCCCTTCCTTGAACCAGCAGTAACTGTGGGCTTGGAGGAGAATCACGTAGGAAAAGAGGGGTTGAAGGAAGAGGAGGGGAAGGGAAAAAAATAATCAAGATATATCATATATAGGAACACATTCTCTATGATGAATGCAAACATTGTGTATACCTAAAATGTGCCAATAAACTTAAATAATTAAGAAAAAAGTAAGTCAAGTATTAAGCACTTGAGAAAATTTCAGTGCATGTAAACATATTCACATAAATATTTTATTCCAAACAGAACATACACATATATATTTAAAATATCAAATATTAGCTAATTACAGAAAATTTGAAAACATAGGTTTGTGTTCAGTTTAGTATTGCAGATTTTAAAGAAATATATCCAGGAATGAACTGCCAAACAATATATCTTTCACTAGCAGCACCATAACTAAAGTTAAAATAAGAAGCATGGAAAGTTATTTTTGCAATATATATGTATATAAAAATGTTAAAGTACAAAAATTGCATACCACAAAACAGAAAGATTGTGAAATTGAGCAACATGCAATCAAGAAAGAGTATTCAGTTGGTGGTATCTGCTTTTCATTGAGTAACATGTAAATAAATAAAGCAATAACAATAGAAATAAATGTATTGAGTATTCAAAAATAGGCTTCATTATCTTATTTTTAATACCATACTCCAATACTATACTAAGGTTGCTTTGCAAAAATGGGGCATTTGAACAGGAAGCATTAAAATGTCAACAATACGTGGTTATATATCTTTGTTCATAAACTGTATTTAATATGAAGATACAAGATTCAAAATATTTGAATAACTCAACCTTTTGAGTCATCAAAATAAATCATATCTTCATTCTTCAAAATTTGCATACTCTCATTATCAGTTAAAAAAGAGCTCCTGTTTTTCTCTTTCATTTTGAATAGGAAGAAAGGAAGAAACAGGTAAAGTATTTTTTGTATTCTTACATTTAACTAAAGATATTACCCACAATTAAACACGTTAAAATGCACAGTACCTTCACATTAGAGTGTAAGATGCTGCTTATTCAATAAAAATTCTACTGAAGATTTCAATGTTTTCTTAAAGTCATATATCTAGTATTATGACTAGCCTTAAATGTTAGGTGCACAAATGTCCACACGATAAAAAATAAATCACTGACATATAGCCAACTATATCTATTCCTAGGAAATTAGTGTTTGCTACCAGAAGTAGCATGCAATGTTTACTAAGGTAAATCTCATGATGTCCTTAAAAAAGAAGCACTATTTATGTGAACTTCTATCTATATTTCTGATTCAGTGGGTGTAAAACTTTTCATGTGTAGATGAAAACCTCTAGTCATTTCAAATATAGACTCCTAAGTGTGGTAATATTAATATTTTAGACATCTTTAATCATAGTTACTCCACAGAAAAAAATTATTATAAATGATATATCACAATGTGAATGCAGCCCATATGCTCAGGATCAACATATTAATGTTTTTTGTGCTTGTTGGCTAAACCATATAAGTAGGTTTTTCTGTCAAGGTAAGATTAAGGCAACTTTGTATTTAATTGAGGAAAAGAATGTTTAGCTAAGTTAATTTAACAACTTAATACAAGATAGTGGAACAATCTATAATAAATATCCTTCTGTTTAATGATTAACAATATAGTCATAAGAAAAACACACTCAATAACAAATATAAAACAAAACCTGATCATTATATAAAATGCTTTTTTATCAATAAATCAATATTTGACCATGTTATGTTCTATAATTAATGATACTTCAATGACAGTGAAACAATCACTTGCAAAGTGTACTATAATTATTTAAAACTCACTTGACAAGTTACATATCAATAAACTAAATGATAGCTAAGAACTTACTTAATGGAGGAAAGAATACTGATTCTATTTTTTAAATTAATGTCATTGGAACACTTTTGATATATGTGTTTGTGTATCTCATAATCATCATAGGGAATTTGTATCTGTACATGATATATCTTCATTCTTCTATTTTCCCCACTCCCCTCCCATCCCTTCAACCTCTCTTCCCCTCCTTATTCACAAAATCTTTGCTTCCATTTTTTCCCTTCTATTCTTTTGTCTTTTCCCTTCCTTCCAATTATTAGATGAGATATATAGCAGATATTTTTATTCTCCATGTTCTTCACATCCTAAAAGTAATTTCTTCCATTTTTATTTCCAAGAAGGTATTTTTTCATAGAACATTAATGTAATCAATTGTTCATTTTTTTTTAGTTTATGTGCTGTACAAGGTGGTGAACATGATGATGTTTAGCAAAGATTATGCAAAATTCCACATTTCAGGAAGGTGAATGCATTTAGTATTTTATACTGAAACAAAAATACATGAATATTCACTATTTTCAATATGTATCATCTATAACAGAATAAAACTTTTACATTTATTAAATTAATAGTAACTTTCTGTTACTGTATTTTGTTATTGATTTAAAAGTACAAATATCATCAATTTATCACTGTTAAGTTATTTCAATATTAAGAAAACTTCCTAAAAACCCAAAGACTTCAAAATTATTCAGTGGTAAACTCTGATGCAAAACCCACACTCTGAGATAGTATTTAATGTCTTTAATTCATATCTATGGTTTCATTCTTTGGAAAATTTTGTGAAATGAGTTTCAATGCAAAAATGAGACTGTGGTACAAAAAACTTTACCCAACTTTTGTATAGGATATCTTAACTGACAGAATCTAATGAAAAATCATAGAACCAGAAGTGAAAATAAATTTAAAATTCATAAAGTTAATAACAATAAAAATTATAGGAGACGTTGCTTATTGGCGGTATCCTAACATCACCTCTTCTTTGTGCTGTTGGTGGGGACAAGGATGGTGAGGGAGACTTATTGATTCCTTTCATCTGCTTTGTTTTTAGTTATTTCTGTTTCAAATTTTTTGGGGGGCATAAGATTAAATTGTTGGTGTGAGAATTTTTTATATTTTTTAAAATATAAACATGTATCTCTATAAACTTCTCATTTAATACTGTCTTTGCTTCATCTCATTCTTTTTGGTACACAATTTTCATTTTCATTTTTTTTCAGTTATTTAAAAATTTTTGTGATCTCTTTTTTGATTAGGTGGGTTTTTGACAGTGTTATGTTCTACATATTTGAGAATTTATTTTCATTTTCCTTCTGCTATTAACTTCTACTTCAGTTATATTTTGAGAAATACTTTGTATAATTCCATACTTAAGCTTTTAAGACTTGTAGCTTGATACACTTTGTTTCTTAAGACAAATTCAATAAAACCTTGGGAAAAATGCATTTACTGATGTAGATATATAGTGTGTGTGAGTGTGTGTGTGTGCTTGTGTGTGTGTGTGTGACAAGGTCCCACTATGTACACTAGGCTGTCCTCGAACTCAAGGCGATCCTTCTGCGTCAGCCTCCTGAATGGTGGGATTACGTATCCGAGCCACCATGCCCAGCCCTCAGACAATTTTAGTGTTGTTGTCTATTTTACCTATAGATTCTGTCCATTTTTATTATTACATATATTTAGGTATTGTAATGATAGGTGCATATATATTCACAATTATATCTATCTGGAAAATTTCATTCTAATATGTCTTATTTCTTCTTCATTTTGAAAATTTTTTTCTAATTCTACTTTGTGCAGCCTATTTTACCAGTCTTATTCTTTTTAGGTTTAAATAGGTATGATTTCTATTTAATTCATTACCTCTTAGACTCCGTGTGTCTTCGGATATTAAATGGTCTGTTGTAAGCAGCACACAGAAATTTAATTTTCAAAAAAATGTGTTTAAACATCTGGTGTTTTTAAAAATCTATATTCATATTAGTTGTAAAGGAAGGATTAACTGTTTTCTTTTTTCTGTGATCCTTTCTTATAGACATCCTTTGTATGTCATTGTTTCTTTTAAAGTGGCACATTTTTATTCTTTTAATTTTAATTTTCTTCTAATTCTTTTTTTTATATTTTATTTTAAAGATAGTAAAATCCAACAAAACATAACAGAACAAAGTCAATCAAAACGAAGCATTAGAACTGATACAGACATAGATATTTTCTCTATGGTTAGTTAGCCCTGCAATTACATGGATATAATATTACACTAATCTATTTTAAATGGATAATCACTTACATTTACTCATATATAAAAATCCTATTGTTTTATATCTAATGATCTCCCATTTGTTATTATTATGACACAAACTACATCTTTTTGTATTGACTATTAGAATAAGTTTTCAATCTTATGCTACTTAAAAGTATTGCAATGGGCTTATAGATGATGCACTCAGTTGTATTATAATAATATAATATTCTATAATTTCTTTGTCCACCCTTATCAGGGGTTGTTATAGTTAATGATTTTGTGTTACCATTTATTATTTTTTCTTTGCATCATGCTATAGCAGTCATTTTATAATTTCTGTTGATGAAGAATTTTCTTGGTTTTCTAATTTCTCCTTTATTTTTAAAGAAGACACTATCCTGATAGTTTTTGGTTGAAAATTGTTTTCTTTGAGTATTTTCAATACATCATCCTATAACATTCTAGCCTTCAAGATTTATTCACAGAAATTTGCAAAAGGTTTAATAGAAATCCCTTTGTATGTGAAAAGTCACCTTTCAGTTATTTCTTTCAAGATGCTCCTTCAATGCATTTGGCAATTTCCACATGGTCTGTTTCTTACAGGACTTTTCAGACTTAGCCTTGTTGAAGTTCTTTGGGTTTCTTGAAATCATGTTTCTCTCATTGGAACTTGGAAATTTCAAATCACTATTTCCTGAAAAGATTTTCTGCTCCTTTTTCTCTTCATCTTTGGGACTACCCACTGAGTTTATGTTAGACTCCTTAGTGTCCCACAATTCTTTTAGAATCTCTTAGTTTTCCTTTATTCTTTATTTTTTCTTTTTACTCTTTGCCTCAGTAACATCAAACTATTGAAGAGTCTTGTCGTCTCACTCATCCATTTTTTTCTTCTGCTTGATTAAATCTATTGTTGAATCACTGGCCATTTCTTTCAACTATTTTATTCTTAAAATCCATATTTTCTGTAAACATTCATAATTTTTTTGCTAATATTGTCATTTTGTTAGGGCATCATTTTTCAGAATACATTCAATTGTCTTATCCATGCTGTCTTTTAATTTATCAAGCAGTTTTGTGACATAAATTTTGTATCCCTAAGTATATATATATATATATACATATATATATATATATATATATATATATATATATATATACACATACATACATAGGCTCAGTTTCTAGTTTACATTGATCATTTTCTTTCCATGTTGCATAATAGGTTCTCTCTCTCCCTCTCTCTGTCTCACTCTCTCTCTCTGTATTTCACTTTGTTATATTAGTAACCGATCAATCAG
>RJWM01034467.1:0-19688 GCA_004363535.1 Dasyprocta punctata | reverse complement strand
ATAACGATGCGCAAATTGCAACCATTGTCAAGCTTCTATCTTCCGGCTTTGTAAACCTGCAATGTTGTGTATTTACGCTAGTTGTTTGCTTGTCTCCTTTGCTTGTTGTTTTTACTATATATGTCGTTTTTTTGTCGTTGTTGTTGTAGTTTTTGTTTGTTTTGTTTTTCTTCGCTCAAATAAAATAAAATAAAAAAAAGAAAAAAAAAAGAAAAGAAACAGTTAACACTCATATGATTAGATCAATTTTACATGTCTATATCTGTTGATCTAAACAATCCCTTTGAAGGTAATGATATGCAATATTACAACCACTGTCAAATTCCAATCATCTCACTTTGTAAACCTATAATGTTATTGTATTGGATTTGTTGTTTTGTTTGTCTCTTTTGCTTTTTGTTTTTCTTTTCTATGTCCATTTTCTCTTAAATTAAAAAAAAACACATTCACCCTGTGCATGGTGGCACATGTCTATAATCCCAGCTACTTGGGAACTTGAGGCAGAGGATCACAAATTCAAGGCCAACCTGGGCAACTTAGTGAGACCCTGTATCAAAATAAAATTCCTATAGATGTCACTTAGTGCCAGAGTACTTGCCTAGCATGTGCAAGCCCCTAGGTTCCATCCCCAGTACTCCAAAAAAAAAGAATTAAACACTTAGCTTGCCAATCACATGCAGACTGTTATTTTAGGATATCAAATAAACCTAGTTGATAGAAGAAAATTCTCTATGAAAGATTCCCATGTAATATATGTATAAACCTTGGTAGAACTGGAAAAAAATCACCATTTAGAAGCTCCTATGAAGTAAATAATCTAAATAATGATTATTAATGAAAAGCAACAGGAAAAACCAATGAGAAATTGTACAGTGGAAAGATCAAGTTGTGACCAATCTGTACTCAATGCTTAGTCATACCATCACAGAAAGTGAAACAACCATCAAGCCCTAAAATAGAACAACCTCCAGCCCAGATTGATAAAAGCCACAAGTTATCTTTTGAAAATGATGAAGAAATAAGATACTTCCAAGATAAAGAACACCTGAAGAAATTCATGACCACTAAAGCAGCACTTCAAAAAGTTTTGAAAGACACTTCAGAAAAAAACAAAGAAAAGAATTCCAAGAATCCCAATAGAATTAACCCACCAGGCAAGGCATGCAACTAAAAAGAATGGAAAGAAATGGGAACCAACAACAGGAAAATAACATAACAACAAGGAAAACTGAATACATACCAGATATAACCATCACAGTAAATGATCTCAATACACCAATCAAAAGAAACAGATTGGCAGAATGAAACAAGAAACAAGATCCAACAATAAACTGCATGCAAGAGCACATTTAACTCAATAACAAATTCATAGACTGAAAGTAAAAGGACACAAAACAATACTCCATGTGACAGGAACCTGGAAAACAGAAGAAGTAGCTATTCTATTTGCAGACAAAGTGGATTTCAACCCAAGACTGATCAGAAGAGACAAAGAAGGTCACTACATACTTGTTAAAGGAACAAATCAAGAGGAAGAGGTAGCAATCATAAATATGTACCACTTCCCAGGACCTGCACAAGCCATGCAGGTCCCAGGAGGAGAATAAGACAAATTAGCTCTTCCTGTGAGTTGGTGGAAGCCATGCTGGGCCTGAGAGGAGTAACAAGAAGAACAGGAAGCCAATTCACCCTTCCCATGACCCAGCACAAGCCACGTGGGTCCTGGGAGGAGAACAAGCCAAATTCACCCTTCCTGTGAGTTGGCAGAAGCCCTGCTTGTCCTGAATTGAATAACAAGAATGAGAAGCCAATTCACCCTTCCCATGAGTGGACCAGCATGCAGGCTGGGAGACAAAAACCCCACCACCACCACCATAAGCAACCAGCTGATTCGGAGGATAGGCTGACTTCATAGCATCTGAGGTACCAAAACAACTTAATGCTTCTGTTATTTAGTTGACTTTGCAGGCTTGAGGACAGTGGTCTGAGTATCTATTGAGAAGGTAACATTGTGCAGTGTAGCAAATATGGAGGATTTCCTTCTGTTTTGTTTTGTAAATCCAATATTATTCTCACTGTTTTGTTTTGTTTTTCTCAATGTTCAGTTTTGATTGGCTTCATTCTGTTTTGTTTTGTTCAGTTTTGTTATGTCTAATGGTATGAGCAACAATTTTGAAGATAACAAGAGGCATATGGTAGCCATTATTGATTTCCTATTGTCCTGGTATGAAGTCTTGTATCACTTTCACTATTTTGTTTTCATTGGCTTTATTCTATCTTATTTGGCTTGGTTTTATTCTCTTTAAAATACACTTTCATTCTTTTGTTTTGATTGGTTTTATTCTGTCTAGTTTTGTTCGATTTTATGATGTCTGATGGTATGGACAGCTATTTTGAAGAAAACAAGAGACATTATGGTGGTCATTGTTGATTTCCTATTACTTTGTTTTGAAGTCCTGTATCACCTTCATCGTTCTGTTCTGATTGTCTTTATTCTGTTTTTTGTTTGTTTGTTTTATTCTCTTTAAAATAAAAATTTAAAAAATAAATAAATATATATGTACCAAATACCTGCATATCCAACTATATAAAATAGACACAGTGGATATGAAAAATCAGATAAGCAATAATACCATTGTAATGGGGGACCACAACACCTCACTATTACAAATAGACAGATTTGCTAGGCAAAAAATAAACAATGAAATATCAAAGTTGAACCAAACCTTTGAACAAATGAACTTACTAGATACCTACCCAACAACAACAAAAAACATTCTTCTCAGCAACACACAGGATATTCTCCAAAGTAGACTACATACTAGCTCATAGAATATGCTTAAGTAAATGCAAAGAAACTGAAACTCTTCCACACATATTACCAGATCACACTGCAATGAAATTGAAAAATGATGGCAAAAAAATGCACAAAAACTACATAAACACATGGAATTAAATAATACCTTCCTGAACAACCAATGTGTCACAGATAAAATTAAAGAAGAAATTAGACAGCTTCTACATTAAATGATAATACTGGTATGACATACCAGAACTCATGGGACACAATGAATGCAATTCTACAAGATAAATTTATAGAGTTGAATTCTCACATCATAAAGACAGCATGAGTTCAAACAAATAACCTAATTTTGGGTTTTTGTTTGTTTTGTTTTGTTTTTTTGGTGGTACTGGGTATCAAACTCACAACCTTGCATTTGCCAGGCAGGTGTTTACTCCACTGAGCCAAATCCCTGACCCAAATAACCTAATTTTGAACCACAATTTTCTGAAACTAGAAGAGCAAGTGATATTCAAAGCTCATATAGGGAAGGAAATTTTATTTTTTATCTTAACTATTATTTTTATATACATATACATATGTTTTTTTCTTTCAGCTTCTCACACTAATAATACAATGTTTACACATGTGTCTTATTTATCTCACCAATGAGTATGTTCTCAAGATGCATCCACTCACCTGTAAAAAGGGAAGGAAATTTTAAAGATCAGACCAGAAATTAATGCAATTGAGAGTAAGAAAACAATACAAAGAATCAATGAATTGAAGAGGTGGTTCTTCAAAGACTAAATAAAATAGACAAACCCTTAGCCAACCTTATCCAAAAAAAGGAAAGAAAAGATCCAAATCCATACAAATAGGAGTGAAAAGGGCAACATTACAAAGGGATCCTCAGAAATCCAGAAGGTCATCAAGGGCCACTTTAAGAATCTGTACTCTAATAAGAAGGAAAATTCAAAAGAAATGGCCAGATATCTAGATGAATATCAATTACCAAAGCTGAATCAAGGAGAAATAAATATTCTAAATAATCCAATATCAGTCAATGAAATTCAAGAAGTAATAAAAAAAAAACTACCCACTAAGAAAAGCTCAGGCCCTGACAGATTTACTGCTAAATTCTACAAGCACTTTAAAGAAGTTCTAATGCCACTACTTTTCACACTCTTTAATAAAATTAGAAGGGAACCAATACTCCCAAAGTCATTCCTGGAAGCAAACATCACCTTGATACCAAAAGCAGAGAAGCATCCAACCAAAAAAAGAGAACTACAAGCCAATCTCCTTCATGAACATAGATGCAAAAATCCTCAATAAGATATTGGTAAATAAAATGCAGCAAATCATGAAAAAGATAATATATTGTGTTCAAGTAGGATTCAACTCAGGGATGTAGGGATGGTTGAACAGAACCAAGACAAAAACCACATGATCACCTCAATCAATGCAGAAAAAAAATTTTTGACAAAGTACCACACCCCCTCATAATAAAAGACACTGAATAAAATTGGAATAGAAGTTCTTATCTCACTTTGATAAAAGACATCTATCACAAACCAACAGCCAACATCACACTAAATGGACAATAATTGAAGGTTTTCACTCTACAATCAGGTGCAAGACAAGGGTTCCCACTATCATCACTCCTGTTCAATATACAGTAGTTCTGGAAACATTAACCAGAGCATTAGACAACAGAAAGAAATAAAAGGAATAAGGATAAGAAGATGCTAAATTATTATTACTTGGGGATGACATGATTCTATACATAGATGACCCCCCAAAACTCCACCAGAAGACTCCTATATTTAATAACCAAATCCAGCAGCATAACTGGATACAAAGTCAACACTCAAAAATCAATAGCACTCATGTACGCAAATAACAAATTCACTGAGAGAGAAATTAGGGAAACCACATCCTCCACAATAGCATTTTAAAAAATGCAACACTTAGGAATCAACCTAACAAAGAAAGTAAAAGACCTTTACATTGAAAATTACAGTAATCTGGAAAAGGAGATTGATGAGGATACAGGAAAATGGAAAAATATCTCTTGTTCTTGGGTAGGAAGAACAAATAAAGTGAAAATCGCCATGCTTCAACTGTTATACAAGGCAGGACAAGATGGCGAAACAGTAAACAGCAGGATAAGCAGCCTCCCTGAAAGATACCATCCAGATGCTGGAATATAGCAACATGGGGAAGACAAGAAGGAGGGAGACAGGTCCTCTGGACCCAGGAAGAATCTAAAGCAAGAATTGAAGCCCACAGAAAGAGTAAAAAGAAACACACAAACAAAGAAGGTGGTGGCTGGCAGCACCTCTGCCCAGAGCCGGACCCACTCTGTGAAAGGAGTTGCTGGAACCTGGGGACACACGATCAAAGTGCTGCAGCTGTGGCAGTGGCGGCGACCCTGGAGGCCTCTGCCCAGAGAGGCAGCATTGGAGGAGAGTGGCAGTGGACAGAGGGAGCAGACCTGGAGGACTGAACTGGCTGATGGTGAGTGCAGCAAACCCCAATCTCCTGCGAGGGAGAGTGAGGGACTGGCAGTGATTTGGGGGCTGGAGCCACTCCTAGTTGGGCACAGTCCCATGGAAATTGCTCCAACCAAGCCCTGAAGGGTCCTGGCAGGTGACCAGCTCAGTCTGGAGACCACGGCTCCACGCACACCCTGGGGGTGATAGGGGAAGGTTTGTAGATAACTGGCCCAGGTTCCGGGGCAGCAACACCGCCCCAGCACACTGTGCCAGACATCGGGGAGTTGAGGTGGGCTGGGGAAAGGCAGCAGACAGTGCTGTAATGGCGCACAAATTTGTCCAGAACAACTCAGGAATATGTCAAGACAAAGAAGCAAAAGGCAGTCTCTGGCCTCCAATCCAAGCAGAACAAATCCAGGAGAAGCAAATGCAGAAGAGGTCGCAAGTCCCACAACTAAAGTCTCTGAGGTGATGACAACTGAAGTAAAGTAACAACTTCATGAGGCTATAAAAGAAATTAGAACAGAAATACTAACTCAACTAAAAGAAGAAATTAAAAACATAATAAAAGAATTGCTAGGCAACTCTAAAGGAGATATAGATGAAAAAATGGAGCATAGCATAATGAGGGAAACCTGGAATGAACAACACAAAAAGATTTAGAATACATGAAACAGATTCAAAGACATTACCAGGAAATCAAAAACTCCAATGAAAGTTGGCAAAACCACCTGAAGGAAACTAAAGATAGACTTTCAAACCTTGAAGACAGGTTTGCAGCTTGTGATCGTGAAAGGAAATATCTCTTAAATAAATAACAAGAAACCTGGAAGTAACAATACAACAGCTGCAAGACAACCCAAAGAAACATAACTTAAGAATAAAGAGTGTGAAGCCTGGCATGGGGGTGCACACCTTTAATCCCAGCACTCAGGAGGCTGAGGTAGGAGGAGCACTATGAGTTCGAGGCTGGCTTGGGTTACAACACAAGCGCAAGGCCACCCTGAGCTACAAAGTGCAACCCTGCCTCAAAAAACGAGGGCTGGAAGTTTGGCTCAGTGACTTAAGTGCCTATCGAACAGGCACGAGGTTGTGAGTTCAATCCCCGGTGCTGCAAAAAATAAATAAATAAATAAAATAAAAGAATAAAGGGTGTGAGTGAAAAAGCAGGGGTCAGTACAAATGAAATTAAAAGCCTATTTACAGAAATAATTTCAGAAAACTTCCCAAGCATGGGAAAAGGAAGTGACTTTCAGATAAGTGAAACATATAGAACTCCAGCTAAACATAACCAAAATATAGCTACACCCCGACATATAGTAATCAATATCCCAGAAATTCAGCACAAAAACAGAATATTAAAAGCTATTAGAGGAAAAAAAACAGACCACCTACAAAGGAAAATCCATCAGAATCACAACAGACTTCTCAACACTTTAACCATCAGGTCAAGAAGAGCTTGGAGTGAAGTATTTCAAGTCCTGAAAGAAAACAACTTCCAACCCAGATTAATGTACCCTGCAAAACTATCTTTCAAAATTAATGGAGAAACAAAATACTTCCATGACAAAGAACAACTGAAGGAATTTATGACAACCAAGCCAACCCTACAAAGAATACTGAAGAACATTTTAGAAAGAGATTAAAAAGTCCACAGCTCTAGAAACAGTGGCAGAGGGATATCACCAAGCAGGGCAGATAATCGAATAATCCATCATTGGGATTTGAGTCCAGCATTCTTTTCAATGAGCTGTTTAGTTTGATCTTATTCTATCTGGACCTGCCTAATTTCATTATATATGATGACATAGACAGCTATTTCAAAGATAACAAAATATATTAGGGTAGCTTTTATTGATATTTGATCACCTTGTTTTGAAAACCGGTATTGCTTTCATTGTTCTGTTTTGAGTGATTTTAACCTACTTTGGTTTGTTTGACTGTATTATAACAGATGATATAGGCAACTGCTTAGAAGATAATATGAGGTATTATAGAAATCAACATTGTATTACTATGTATTGCTTCCATTGTTTTATTTTTTATTGGTTTTATTCTGCACTATTTTGTTTGATTATATTAGGCCCGATGGTATGGGCAGTTATTTTGAAGATAACAAGAGGTATTCTAAGGGAAAAGGAGGAAAGAAGGAAGGGAAAAGGAAAAAGACATAAATTTATAAATAGGTGTACATAAGATAGTTAAAATGACTATATTACTAAATGCATTAGCTATTGAAAAAGAACAGTTAATACTCATATGATTAGATCAATTTTACATGTCTATATCTGTTAATCTAAACAACCCCTTTGAAGGTAATAATATGCAATATTACAACTACTGTCAAATTCCAATCATCTCATTTTGTAAACCTATAATGTTATCGTATCGGATTTGTTGTTGTTGTTTGTCTCTTATGCTTTTTGTTTCTCTTTTCTGTGTCCATTTTCTCTTAAATAAAAAAACTGTTATACAGATTTAATGCAATCCTAATCAAAATACCAATGACATATCTCATAGAAATAGAGAAAACAATCCTAAAATTCATTTTATGATGAACCAGAAGAGGCTTAGAATAGCAAAAACAGTTCTGGGGAACAGAGGGTTTGCAGGGAGCATCACAATCTTTGACTTGAGATTACACTAGATACCTACCATGATAAAAAAAAAAAAAACAGCATGGTCCTCGTAAAAACAGACCTAAGGATCAATGAAACAGAACAGTAGATGCAGAAACAGTTCCAAACACATTTAGCTATCTTATCTTTGACTAAGGGGCCAAACACTTCACTGGAAGAAAGATAGTCTCTTTAACGAATGGTGCTGGGAAAAGTGGCTTTCCAGATGCCAAAGATTAAACCTAGACCTGTATCTTTTACCATAGCCCACAGCCTTGACAGCATTTGTTAGGAAACTAAATTTGTTAGCTTGAAAGATTAAATAAAATGGAAAAATCATACCCAATTTTATCAAATAATAATAAAAGTAAAGAAAATACCCAAATCCATGCAATTAGAAATGAAAAAGGCAAAATCACAAGAGATCTTACAGAAACTAAACTAAACTAAAATTGAGATGGATCAAAGATATAACTATTAAAACAGAAAAATTAAATCTGCTGGAAAATACAATAGGTAAAACTCTTGAAGACAGGTGTAGGCAAAGACTGTATGAACAAAACTCAGGCTTCACAGAAAACATTACAGAGAATCAATAACAAGGATTTCATCATAGTAAAAAGATTTTTCACAACAAAAGAAACCACCTAGAGTGAAGAAACAACTCCCAGAATAGGAAAAAATTTTACCAGCTATTCCTCAGGCAAAACACTAATATCTAGAATATATAAAGAACTCAAAGAGATCTGATCTCCCAAATTTTTTTTACCCAATCCAAAACTGGACATCTGAAATGAATGGACACTTATCAGATGAAATACAAATGTTCAACATCATTAGTCATTCAAGAAATGCAAATTAAAACACTGAGATTCCATCTCACTCTGGAAAGAATGGCTATCACCAAGGAATCAACCAATAACAAATGCTGGTGAGATTGTGGGGAAAAAGAGCCCTTCTCCACTGGGAGTGTACAACCAGTATGGAAATAAGTATGGAGATTCCTCAGAAAACTAAACCTAGAGGTTCCATTTAACCCAGCTATTCCCCTTCTTGGTATCTTACCAAAAGAGCAATATATAGATATCCATGTTAGAGCAGCACAATTTGTAATAGGTAAATTTTGGAGACAGCCCCAATGCCCATCAACTAATGAATGAATAAAGAAAATGTGGTTTTCATACACAATGTAGTACTACTCTGCCATAAAGAAAGATAAGCTTGAGTCATTTCTAGGTAAATGGATGCATCTTGAGACCATACTTTTAAGTAAAATATATCAGACACACATTTAAATATCACATTGTTTCTCTTGTGTGAAAAATAAAAAGGGTAAATACAGACCAAAATGGATGGCAGATATTGAGAAATAGGAAGAAAATGTTCAAATGAGAAGGGGAGCAAGGGAGGACAAAGGGGAAGGGAAGGAATGGAAAAGGGAAAAAAAAGAATAGAACAAAGAAATGCAAACAAATATTTTGTAAATAAGGAGGGGAAGAAGGATTGAAGGGAGGGGAGTGGAATGGGGAGAAAAAGAAGAATCAAGATATATTATGTACAGGTACAAATTCCCTAGCATGAATGTGAACATCACGTATATCAAAAGTGTACAAATAAAATTAATTTTAAAAAAGAAAATCATAATCAATCAAAGATCTAAATATTAAAACAGAAACATTTAATTTGGTTGAGGTTGAGATGGGGAATGATGATAAATTATACCAATACAGGAGCCAGATGTAGGATCTTATAAGCCACTTAAACAATTTTGGACTTTCTCCTAAGGGAACTGAGAAGTCACTGATGAGTTTATGTCCTTTAAGGCATTCTCTGGCTATTGGGTAGAAAAATTATTTGAGGGTAGAATAGTGCAAGTAGATGAATTAGGAGATAGTTACAATCATTAAGCTTTGAGATGATGGTGACTTGAATGAGGTTAGTGGTGGTAGGAATAAGGAGAAGTACTGTACATGGATTCAATTAACATTTAGCAAAAAAAGTACTTGAAAAATTTTGGTGGTAGAATAACTAGAGGGAGGACAATGTGAAGGTTTCAGGCTTGGGGAACTGGATTAATGTGGTGCCATTCACTGAGATAAGGAATATAAGACGGGGAACAGGTTTAAGCAGATATTAGTGAAGCCAGTATGGTAAATAGTGAATTTGAAATGTCTATGGAGCATCCGCACAAGCAGATGAAAATAAGAAATAAGGAGTATGATGCTCAGAAAAGAAAGCTAGATTAAACATACATTAATGTGAAGTTAGTATATAGGAAGCACTAGAAGTCATAAAAATAGATAAAGTGCCAGGTGTGACGGTGCATGCCTATAATCCTAGCCCTTGGGAAACTGAGGCAGGAGGATCACTGTGAGTTTAAGGTCAGCCTGGGTTACATTATAGCAGAAGATGCCCTCCCCCCAACAGTATATTTAAGTTTGCTAGTTGCCCAGGTAATTGTTCCAGTTACAGTTCCTGTTACTTTTGTTTCTTAGAAACAGCTGGTCACTGTGATGCATAGCTGGTCACTATGATGCATATTGTAAGAACCAATCCCCAATTGACAAGACATTCTGCCTCTATACTTCCTGCTTGCATATCCCAAATAAGGCTTAGACCACCAGAGAACAGGGCCTGATATTTTGGAAATGATCCCAATCAGTGCCTGTCAGCATAAATAAATCTGCCTCCAAATCCTGGATGTTGTTTCAGTGTTTCTGTTTTCCATTACAACACAAGCGAGTTCAAGACCAGCCTGCACTACATAGCAAGACTTTGTCTCAAAAAAAAAAAGGATAAGATGATGCTAGTAGAAAACAGCAATGCATAATATGTTTCCCTCCAACCCCAAATCTTCTACCCCTAACAATTTCAGGTCAGTGCCAAGAGGGAAGCCAGATTATATTGAATTAAAGGGTGAAAAGTAGAGAAATAAAAGTGAATGAAGAGGAAGGAGAGATGACAGGAATTGAAGAAAGATATGAATTTGTGCAGCAGTCATTTATGCTATCCACTTAACCTTTTACTATATACTGCCTTATAATTTATATTATAAATATATATTTACAAATATGCATTACATATAATTTATAAATATACATATTGTCTTCCTTAAGAAATACTCCCACATATATGTATAGTGTTCCCAGTAAAACTGTAATTTCCCCCATAGAGTGCTTTTTAAAAAAACTATTATTTCTTTGTATCCTGTAACCCCCAGTATATACAAAGAAGTCAGAGAACTGCTTGAGGTCAGGATGTCTGATTGCTAACTACAGAACTGACTCAGAGGTAGACAATATCCTTGTGGAATCACAGTAGGTGAAAATATGGTGCTCAGTGAAACACACTAATCAATTCCACAATTAGTTTTATTATATGTATTATAGAATAATAGGGAATAGCTGGGTATGATGGTGCACACCTGGATTCCCAGGCCTTGAAAAGCTGGGGCAGGAGGACTGCAGGTTTGAGGCCAACCTAGACTATATAACGAGCTCTAGGCCAGCCTCCTGGCTACACAGCAAAACCCTATCTCAGAGAAAAAAAAAGAAATATACTTATCTCCAAGCCAGTGCCTGACCATATCAGACAATACCTCTAGATATGCAGGCATATACAGCAGGTCATACAATATATTAAGAGGTTAATTTGCAAGTGTATGTTTGAAACAAAGGAAATTTAGAACCACAGAAGATAGATTTGATTCCCAGTACTTAAGAAAAAAAAGTCTTACATTAAAAATATATATATAAGCCGGGCGTGGTGGCGCACGCCTTTAATCCCAGCACTTGGGAGGCTGAGGTAGGCGGAGCGTTGTGAGTTCGAGGCCGGCTTGGGCTACAACATGAGCGTAAGGCCGGCCTGAGCTACATAGTGCGACCCTGCCTCAAAAAACTAGGGCCGGGAGTTTGGCTCAGTGCCTTAAGTGCCTGCCCTGGCAGGCGCGAGGTTGTGAGTTCAATCCCCGGTGCCGCAAAAAAAAAAAAAATAAAAATAAAAATAAATAAAAATATATATATAAATATATATTATATTATATTATATTATATTATATTATATTATATATCAGTGGCACAGTGCCTGCCTGGCAACCACAAGGTCCTGAGTTCAATTCCCAGTACCAAAAAAAAATCAGATTATAAACCTGACAAACTTTCTCTACTCGAGAAATTTTTAAAAACATTCTTCCCCTTTCCACTTCCTCTTTCCCCTAACCATCTCTTTCAGATGACCAAATTGTAAAACAGCTGAGTAAGTTAGAATTTCTTTGCATTATTATATTTATTATCTTTTTCCTGAGACTATACTCTGGTCTTTGAAGGAAACTTGAAAAATATCCAAGTTTCATTAAAGGAAACTTAGTTCTTAGGGTAGATTAATTCTACAGATGTGCACTTTCAGATAACTACTTTTATCCATTATGTTTCATTTCACTTCATTTTCAGGCAATAACATTTTCCTATCTGCTACGGTTTGGATGTGATTTGAATGTCTCCCAGAAGTCACTGTGTTGGAAGGTTGGTCTTCAGGGTGGCACTGGAGGATGGTATGAAACTTTTAAAGGGTAGGGACTAAGAGAAAGTCCTTAAGTCATTGGGGGGTGCCTTCAGAAAACTGTAGATGTCTCTCCTAAGACCATTAAGATTTCACAAGAAGATTATTATAAAAGAATCAAAGATCTGCACCTTTATTTCCCTGGTGTCTTCCTGAAAAAATTAAAAGCATCATACCACAGCAATATATGCACACCCACATTTGTAGAGGGACAGTTTGTAATAGCCAAATCTTGAAAACAGCCCACATGCCCACCAACTGGTGAATGGAAAAAGAAGATGTGGTTTTTTTAATATGGTAGAGTACTACTCTGCCATAAAGAAGGATAAACCTGAAACATTTCTAGGTAAATGGATGCACCTTAAGGCCATACTCTTCAGTGAAACTGATTGGACACATATGTGTAAATACTGCATTGTTTCTCTCCTGTGAGAAACTGAAAGTATAAATAAGGACCAAAAAGTATAATAGGTAATATTCTAAATAGGAAGAAAAATGTTCAAATGGGGAGGGGAACAAGGGAGGAGGGAGAGCAAGAGTAAAAAAGGGAAGAGTAAAAAAATGAGAAAAGAAGGAAAAAATGAAAACAGTGCTCTTTTAAATGGGGAGGTGAGGAGGGGTTGAAGGGAGGGTAGGGGAATGGGAAAAAAAGATGCAAGTTGTATTATGTACAGGTACAGATTCTCTATGGTGAATGTGATCATTATATGTACCTAAAATGTACCAATAAATTTTGATTATAAAAATTTAAAAATTAAAAATTAAAAAAAAAAGAATCAAGCCTAGGCCCACCTTCTATCTGCCTCCTGGTTCAAGATGCAATCAGTCTTTCACCTGTGCTCTGCTATCTGCCATTGGGCCCTCTGCCATAGTGCCCTTACCATTGTCTGCAACTATACCATTTGGACTTTGAACCTCCAGAACTGTGAACTAAGTAAGCCTCTTTTTCCCATGAGTAGCTTGTGTCAGGTATTTCATTTTAGTGATGAAAAGCTGACTAATGTACTATCCTTACTTGCAACTTCTGAAAGCATCTTTCCATAAGGCACCTTTCCTTTTTCATATGGTATGTAAGTACTTGATTGACATAGTATTAAAGGAGATGGGCACATTGGTAGGCTTTTTCAGTCAGATTTTAGAAGTTCAAACCAGATGACCTGTGAAGTTCCTTACATTTAATGAAGATTCTATGGCTAAGGTCGAATAGGCTTGGCCGCTGAAAACATTTCTCTGCCTCTAGCACCAAGAAAGACACAGACTAAGCCAGATCAGTTCTTACATGTGCTAATAAAAAACAAAGAATAGTATGTGTGGACTGTGTAAACAACCCTATGCCTTTTACAAGAAGCCTTCCTAAAACGGTGAAGCACCGACTCCATGAAAAGACTAGAAAGTGATTCAACATAGTATTGTGACAGGTTTGTTGACTCGGATTCTATATTCAACAGCAGATGAAGGTAAATGAATGGCAGTGATTGATTTCAAAATGAGAGAAAGTATCTACTCAGGCTAAAAAGATTAGAACCTCGCCCTGCCTTTTTTGATATTTTTAAGTAGTTATTTGTATGAAGATACTAATGTATGCTAATAAAATTTACAAATGATAAACTAGAAAAGAATCTAATACAACTTGATGTCATCCAAGATAGAAAGTTTGACCATCAAAAATGATAGACTAAATCTGATATGCTATGTTGCCCCATGATTGACATGTTTTGAAATTTTGTTTCGGTTTTTCTTCTTTTTTTTTTTCTTTTTCCCTTTGAAATAAAATGGATTTTGGAAAAAACCCAGCGTTAATAGCAATACTAGCCATAGTAATCAAAAGGTATAAACAACCCAAAAGTGCATTAATTAGATAAATGAATAAACAAAATGTGGGATAAACCTAAAAAAATAAATAAATGTTAAAAGAGAGGTCAAATTAAAGACTATTCCTAAAATACAAACACTTAATCCTGGCCCACATGAGTAGTTGCATAAGATCTAAAAGATAGTCGTTGACCCACTCCTCTCTACTGATCAGAACATGTACATTAATTCTAGATGACAATATTTAAATAAGGATAATAATAAACTAAAGTGTGAACAGAATAGAACAACCAGAATGATGAGTAGATCTTAAAATTCTGCCTAGAGACTAATTGCAGTAAGCGAACCACAAATATTTACCACAGAGAAGAAAAGATTTAGTAGAGGAAACCAATGACCACTGTTTCCAAATATAAAAATTGTCAAGTATCAGGGCTCCTCAGTAATGGAAGAGTCTGTCTCTGGTGCAGTTTTCTCAGATAATATACTACCTAAGCATAGACCTAGAATCACCCACTGGAGGTACTGAGAAAGATTCAAAAGCCTGGGACAATTCCTAGATCTCTTTATTAAAGGAGCCCAAAGCAATCACACGTCATTGGCAATCAGTATATCCAGTACTTGGTTTCTAAGTAGCATTCCCAATTTAAGGGAGTCTGAGCTCATTGGGAAAAGTGCAGATTCCAGGTTTAGGACAAGAAAAACACAAGATAATCCTGAGATAGTCTAGCAAGTAAGTTTTAAAGAATGATGGGGACATGACAAAATACATGTTATGGTTTGTGCCTGGATGTCCCACCAAAGCCTCATGTAGTCATGGGGGCAGGCTTCTAGCGTTTGTGATTGATTCATGGCCCAATGTTGGAATTATGGGTGTGAGTGCTACACCCACCCTAGGGTTTGTAGCCTACATACAATATAAGGGACAGAAAGAGTCTTTTCTTGTGCTCTGCCCTTTTTTTTTCACTCTTACTGTTTTTGCTGTCTTCTGGCCATCATGAACTGTTCTTCCTCTGCCACACCACCCTGCCTTGGAACCAGATTATTATGGACTGAAACCTCCATAAACTGTAACTAAATAAACCTTTCCTTCCTCAATTTTGGGTGTCAGGTATTTTGCCTGAGCAACGAGAAAAAAGTAACCAAGACAAGACACAAAGCAGCTTAAAGGAGCCCCCACTGGCCAAATGTTAGCCAATTTGCTGGGGTATCTCAGTGATACAATCAGTACTTGTTTAACATGCAGAAGGCCCTGTACACAATCTCCAGCTCCAAAAAATAAAACAATCACAGAAAAAATGTAATGTAATAAATAAGAGTCCTTAAGTTCATACTGTCAATCAATCAATAAACACATGGGAGCTGGGAATGGTGATGCATGCCTGTAATCCCAGAACTCTGGAATGGTAGGACAGGAGGATCACAAGTTGGAGCTCAGCATGGAAAATCTAGTGATTAGCAAGACCCTGACTCAAAAATTAAAAATTGCTTGGGATATAGTTCAAGGTTCTACAATCAATCAACCAATCAACCAACCAATCAACAAACAAACAAATACAAGAGATAAAAAAAAACTCTACAGCAGAATGCCAACTAATCAATGTAGAACTAATGATGTATATAGAAAAATCACAATTTTCAAACATCATAGTAACAACTAATTTAAGCAAAAATCATTAGTAGATGTTAAAAACTAGCCAGGTGAGGTAACACACATATATAATCCCAGCTATTCAGGAAGCTGGGGCAAGAGAATAGCAAACTTCAGGACTGCCTGGGCAATTTAGTAAGACTGCCTTAAAAAATAAAAAGGGCTGGGAATGCAGCTCAATGACAGACCACTCCCTGAATTCAATCTTCAGTACTGGGGAAAACATTATTGGATGAGAGTTTGATGAGGAATAAGACATTTTGTAGAGTTGTAAAGTATTCCCCTAAAAATTGCATATTTATTACAATAGTGTTATGGCTTGTATCTATGTGTCCCCGCAAAGCTTCATGCAGTGATAAGTGGGACTTTTCAGACATAGCTAAATCTAGAGTGTGTGGTACTGGGATTTAGTGTGTGATGCTGGGAATAAGGGTGCTCCATCCTGGGTGTGGGTGGCACCAATCAATAGGCTTATAACCTGGATATAATATAAATGGACAGAAAGAAACTGCTGCTGCTTCTGTTGCTGCAAGGGCCGCTTGCTGCTTTGCTGTCTCCTGCCTGGTTACCATGGACTATTTCTCCTCTGTGATTTCTCTCTGCCATGTCACCTTGCCTTAGGAGTCAGCCAACTATGAACTGAAACCTGTACAAACTGTGAGCCGAAATAAACCTCTCCTCCTTTAACTTTGGATGTTGGGTATTTTGTCTCAGCAACAAGAAAAGTAACTAAGACAAATTGTAAAAATAGTAACTATATAATGAAGAAACAGCAGATTCTGCTTTTACCAAATGGTCAAAGTTAGCATAACCAATAGTAGGGCAAACTGATATATGGTATTTCCTGTTGCAAAGCACTAAGAACAAATCACTTCTGTGGTATCCCTGCAAGAAAAAAAGCATAAGCTGAATCTAATCATAAGCAAACATCAGATAAACTCAAATGAAGAGGCATTCTGGAAAACAGCTGGCTTGTATTCTTTAAAATATTGTGAACCAAAATGGTAGAGTAGTAATCAGCAGCAAAATACAGTCTCTCAGAAATCTGGAGTCCAGACAATAACAACTAGAAAATAACAATCTGGAAAAGACAAAGAAGAAGGAGGAAGAGGAGGAGGAGGAGGAGGAACAGAAGGAAGAGGAGGAGGAGGAGGAGGAGGAGGAGGAGGAGGAGAAGGAAGTTCTCCAGGAATCAAGAGAGAACTGATGGGAAAACTAGAAACTACAGAAAATCTGAAGAAATGGGGCACAACACAGAGAAAAGAATGAAGCAATCTGGAAGCTCATGCTAGCTCTCAAGGAAGGGAACCTGTGGCCACAGACTGAAGGTAATTGCTCAGGGTCAGGAGCTCAATGAGAAACAACAGCAGCACTATCCCCAAGAAAAGCCTATGGTTACTGTAAACTGCAAAAATGGCATGAGGTTTTACTCTGAAAGTGACTCTGCATAGCAGGCCACAGTTGGAGAAGAAATCCACTGTGGCACCCACGATATTGACAGTGTTTAATTAGGTACCACTTCAGGCAGTGGTTAATTATTTAAGACTGAGCCACAGAACAACTACAAAAGAACTTAATGGTTCCCGATACTACCCTCCCACAGTGACTGGGTAAAATACATTTGCAGAGAGGGCATGGGCTAAATATAGACCCCCTGAGAAGTTTAAGCTCAGGCCAGAAAGGACACAGGGTCTCATTCTACATGGTAAGAAGTCAGGCCCAGCATGTGTAGCTTTCAGAAGTGGTTGGGTCTGAAAGCGCTGACATTAAGTACAGCAGTCCTCTTGAACCTCTGCCCTGCTACCTACAATCAACACAATTCAGAGATCTGATTACTTTTCCCATCTACCAACATAAGGAAGGACATGCCTCAGTGTGGACAGCTGCCACAGCCTGAGGGTGAATGAACAGAGGGATCTCTGTGAAATGGGATGAGTGGAGGAGCACTACACAAAATGACAGGCCATAAAGTTAGCCAGAGAAAACCATGACTTGCTGCATTTCAGAACTGTGGATCCTGGATAGAAATCACTCACATAAAAATACAGAGGAATTTCTCTCTCTCTCTCTCTCTCTCTCTCTCTCTCTCTCTCTCTCTTGCTCTCTCGCTCTTACTCTCACTCTTGTTCTCGCTCTTATTCTTTGGGGTTTGGAGGGGTTTTTGTCTTTTAATTTTATTTTAATTTTTCTCTTTTTTTCTTTTTATTTTCTTATTTTGTTTTCTTTTTTCTTTTTCTTGTTTGTTCTTTTCTGTTGCTTTTATCTAATTCTATTAATTTTTATTCCTTAATATGATCCTTTATCTCACTTTTGTAACTTCCTTCTCATCTTCCATTGCTTAATTTTTCAAATAGTTATTTTTCATTCTCCCACTTTCAACCCTCTCTATCTTTACTCGTATAACAATTAACTTAATTTTTATTTATCTTTAGATAGTTAAATTTATGTTATTACATTTCAATTCTTGTCTATTATTAATGAGGGTATAGCTGTTGTATTTTGTACATACTTATCATAAGTCAATATTTGGTTTGTCTTAGAGTTTGTGCTATAATTGCAGATCTCTTCTATGGTTAAGTTTGGTACATCATTGGTTCTTATGGTATGTCAATATAGAGCTTGTCTTTGACACTATTATTGTTACTGATTTTGTTGGTATTGACAGGATAGTATATATGTTACTATTAATTGGTTTTCTCTGCATACCAGTATCTGAAGTGCCTTTGGGTCATTAACAATACAGCACTCCATTCCTGAAGAATTGGGTACTAGTCCAATTATACTTCATCCTTTCCTCCCAAATAAACATGGGTAGTCAGATCTCAGGACAGGAAAAGGCCTATAACTAGCATGTCCAGAAAGCATCACTAAAAAGCAGACACTAACCAGAAGAGATCTCTATAGTAGCAACAAAGTCTTTCCACAATAAGTGCCCACAAACCTCAGTCCAAAACACACACAATAACAACAGAAAAAAGAGAAGATGTGGCAATAAAAAACCTCCAAAAACTCCCAACTCTCCCAAAACTGATTCCTGGGGCATCAGTGGGGTGAAAATCAAATGTCACAGAGTTGAATTATTCAGAATGATAAAAGAGGAGATTAAAAACAAATGAAAAAGTACTCTATGAACCCAAAGAACATGTAAGTGAACAGAAAATAGACTTTATTTTTTTTTATTTGAGCGAAGAAAAACAAAACAAACCAAAACAACAACAAAAAAAAAAGTCAACATATATAGTAAAAACAACAAGCAAAAGAGACAAGCAAACAACGAGAGTAAATACACAACATTGCAGGTTTACACAACCGGTAGATACAAGCTTGACAATGGTTGCAATATTGCACATCGTTATCTTTAAAATGGTTTCTTACATCAACAGATATAGACATGCTAGATTGTTCTAATCCTATGAGTATTAATTGTTCTTTCTCAATAATGAATACATTCAGCAGTGTTCTTTTTAGTTATCTTACATATACATATATACAGGTTTATATCTTTTCCTCTTCCCTTTTCTCTATTCCGCCTATTCCCTTCCCGATTATCTTTGCTCTTTGAGCTGTATTTTACCCTTCCATAGTATTTATTAAAGATTTTGAATCATATATACTTTTCCATTTCTTACACTAGGGAGACAATACGGTATTTACACATGTGGGTTTGATTTATCTCGCTTATGAGTATGGTCTCAAGTCGTGACCATTTACTTATAAAAGTCTCAATACAATCTTTCTTAATAGCTGAGTAGTACTCCATTTTATAA
>RJWM01034466.1:0-19683 GCA_004363535.1 Dasyprocta punctata | reverse complement strand
ACTGCAGAGAGAGGTGGCATTCCTTCCACAGGGACAAAGAGAGAAGAATCCTGCTGGGGGAGCCCTTCCTCCCTCACCTGAGCTCTGTATGGTGGAGGGGAGGGCACACATTCTAACTCAAGCACCAGTTTCTTCTTCCTTTCCAGCCCTGCCCACCAAGTCTCTCTTCTTAGCCTCCCAGGAGTGCAGGGGAAGCTTTGGGGGTGCTGGCAGCCCCATGCCCTGGTGCCTAAGGCTCCCCCACCTTCCCTTTTCCCAGGGAAGAACAAGGGGCAAGTTTAGTGCTACCATTGGACCCTTCCAGAAACCTTTCTTCCTTCCAGTTCTTTTCTTCCACACCACATCCCCATCCTGGGCAGCCCACCCACAAACTTGATCTTGGCCACGTGGGGCACAGGCCTTGGCATCTCAGCAAAATAAGCAGGCTGCTCCAGCCCTTCCATCCTCCTTTTCCTCCTTTCTCTCATTCCTTTCCTTCCCCCACATGGAGAGGGGGAGAGAGTGGTCACAGAGCTTCTGGTGTGCCAGCTTCCTGATCACGAGCACCATCCCTGTTCTGGCTGCGTGACCCCCACGTGCCCCCAGCACCAGCTCTGGAGAGCCAGGGAGAGGAGACTGGGAAATATTTGAGTGGTGTCATTTCCCTAGACCTGTCCATCATTTCTCCAACAAGCCTCTTGCCTAACTCTGCTACCCAGTGTCCCTGGAGCAGCTGAGATGCCCAAGAGTTGCTTCCTGGCTCATAAACCTCAAGCTAGGGAAATATTAACATTATGTAAAAACTACAAAGGCGTGGGCATTGACCAATCAGAATGGAGTATGGGGGGGGACAGTAGCAGTATGGAGTGGGGGTGGTGCTCAGGGTCCCCTGCTGTGCCAGATGTTTGTTATCCCTCTACTTGCCTGATTATGGTAGGAAGAGGCCTGGGGACGGGCAGGAGACTCAGGCCACAGCCATTTCCTTACCAGTGTGGAAGCACCTCAGTATTTTAACAGCATGGCTGTACCAACAAGGACTGACCTTGGCACTGCCCACAGTAGCCACCACTACCTACCTCTCTTGCCAAGCTTCGCCCCTACAACCTTTCCATGGGTTCTGCTGCCTCCTGCCCTGGCTAATACCCTGCAGTAACTTTTGCCCCTTCAAAGCTTGAAAAGCTGTGCAGTAGCCAGGAGAAGGACGGAAGGAGAAGAGGGAGGGACAGAGCTGCAGTTACTGAACTAGTACTGAGAGCCGGGCCCTGTCCAGCTGTCTTCTCTCCGGGCTGTGTGACCTTGAGCAAGCAGCTACATCTCTCTAAATCTAGTCTTCTCCCCTGTAAAGTGGGCTGACCCACAGGCAGAGCAATGGTGTCACTAGATGCCACATACGCATGGAGGTGCCTTGTAAACCCCATCTCATCTCGGATGCACTGTATCATTCTGATGCACCTGTGTGGGCAAACGCTGAGGAAGGGACAGATCGTACAGCATGTCCTGGTCCAGCCTTCTAGGACAGTCTTGCTGTTCACGCCTCTGCAGGACAGCAGCGTCTTCCGCCTAGGACAAAGCCTGCCCTGTCCACCATCTGTCCTCTTGCTCCTCTCAGCTGCAGAGCAGACACCCAGGTTTGAGGGCACTAACACCACACTAAGCACCCAAGACGGGGAGCATGTTCTGAAGAGTTTGCCAGGGGGCATGAGAAAGAGAATGGCACAGAGGGCAGGGGGCATTCTACACAGCCCACGTGTCCCCCAGCACCAGCTCTGGAGGTTATCACCACCAAAACTGGCACCACCCTGCTTTTTTAGTGTGAATTTAACCTGCCAGTCTCCATTTCTCAGTGGTAGAATAGAGTAAGCATAACCCTAACCCTCACAGGGATGTTGTAATGATTAAACAAGATAAGGTATGCAAAGCTCTTAACACAGTGCTGGGCACCCAAGTGCTCCGTAGAGAAGAGCTCTTCATAATGAAAGTGCCCCTCCCCAGGCCACTCTGCGGAAGCTGAAGGTAGAGGAGTACGTCCAACAGAAGAGGGAGCTCCTGGCCCTGTACCCGGATCAGCGCCGGGAGTGCCCCAGCAGCAGGCCCTCCACACCCTCCCTGGAAGGCTCTCAGAGCAGCGCGGAGGAGAGGTAAGACCCACCTATGCCACCAGATGGGAGGCCACAGGCAAGGAGGGGACGGGCAGGAGCCCAAAAGGCTGAGAAGTGGCAGCACAGCCTTGGAAGAACTGGCCTAAATAGAGGGCAGCAGGCTACAGGTTGGAGCAGAGCTGGCCTGAGAAGGGATTCCTGGGGCAGCCTGTAGGGGGAGCCAGCCTAGGGCGGGGAAAGTTTAAAGGAAACAGAAACAGGACAGGTGAACTCCTGACAAAGACGAGGATCTGGAGTGAAGGTGAGCCTGGATCTGTACAACAGCAGAGCTGCCTGGCAGTGGCAAACCCAGATCTCCAGAGTGTGCGAGGACCATCAGGGTTCCACAGCTGCTTAGCAGCATGTTTATGGAAACAAGAAGAATCCATCGCTGTGGGTACAGTCTGGGTCACCTCCCATGGGAACCTGAGTTATTCTCACCTCAGGACCTGCTCAGCAAATACCTGACCATCTGCTCTACAGAGGTCCCGGACTGGCTCTGCCGATAAAATGGCTTGGGGCATTCCGAGCTCTTTTAGTGATCACAGCTCAGCTAGTGAGATGAAAAAAATCACAGTCCCTTGTACAGGGGGCATGTAAGTAAGTTTTGAGGAGGAGCCAATTCCAGATGAAGTCATTCAGGTAGACTTCCTGGGCTTGCACCTGACCCCAAAGCATGAGTCTGGCCGCTTGCTTTTTATTGTAGGACTCCCGAATTCACCGTCATCGTCCCCCACCTGGTGGTGACAGAGGACACAGAGAAAGACACTCACTCTGTACCAGATGATACCTCAGACTCTGGCTATGGCACTTGGGTCGCAAGCTCGCCCAAGGAGCCCCCCTCCCCACTGAGCCGTCTACGCCCCAAGGCTTTTCGAAGGGACCCCCGCCTCACCTTCTCCACCCTGGACCTCCGAGATGTTCCTTTGCGTCCCCAGCCTGCGGACCCCCAAGCTCCCCAACGCCGAAGCGCCCCGGAACTGCCGGAAGAGATCCGAAGAGAGGGCAGTCTTCCGAGGGGAGACCCACCCACCTGGTCCGAGGAGGAGGAGGGGACCTTGGCTGGGCGGAATGTGGTAGTGGAAACCCTACACCGAGCTAAGCTTCGGGGGCAGCTCCCACCCTCCCCGACCCACGCCGACTCTGCCACTGACTCTGCCGGCGAGAGCCCCTGGGAGTCCTCGGAGGACGAGGGGCCTCCCTTCCTAAACCCGGGCTGCAGCCCCCGAGCCCACCCACTCCGGGCTGAGGATATGCTGCGGGAGATCCGAGAGGACCTAGCCAGCCAAAGGATCGAGGGAGCCCCGGAGCCCCGGGACAGCAGGCCTCGGAAGCTGACCCGTGCCCAGCTGCAGAGGATGCGAGGCTCCCACATTATACAGTTGGACACCCCCCTGTCTGTGTCGTAAGTGCCAAAGGGAGGCTGGCCATGGGCGGAGTAGGTGGTAGGTAGTGTAGGATGGGCTGGGCCACAGGAGGACGGTGCAGGCCAGGGACCAAAAAGAGCTCTTAGCCACATTTCAGCCCAGTCTGGCTTTCGTGCTTCCTTCCCCGACCTTCACCTAACACCTGCCTCCTTTCTTTTCAGAGAGGTGTGAGCAATGCTGAGGACCTCTGGGGTTTCTCTCAGAGGAAATGTCTCCCCAAGAGTGCTGGCCACCACCCTACCCTGGACTCTACCTCAAGGACTTCCCCCCTGAGAAGCCTGGCCCAGGCGCCTGGATCCACTCTCAGGACTGTGGATTTTTGTATCATAGACACCCCGGAGCCCCGTATAAAATTGTGTATAAAAATGACGGCTTGGTCAGCGGTAGATGTGGGTGAGGAGATCGTAGGTGCGGGGTCACCGGAGCACAGGCTACCCCACCAGCTGGCTGGATGGCGAAGGGGGCTGCTTCCGTGCCACCCCCAGAATCCCAGCCTCGCCCCAGCCTCTCACCCCCAGACCACCGCCTCCAGACGCAGAGGTTTAATTTCAGAGTTTTAGTGTATTTACAGAAGTCCACGGCTCCGGCTGGAGGCCCCATTGTTCTGTGCTTGCTCCTGTCGGGGGACATTCCAGGCTGGTACCATTAGTGTGATGAGATTGAGACAAAGCTTGCTTATCTACTGTGAAAAAAGCCCAGGGAGCACCCAGGGTCCCCAGGCAGCCTTGCGGAGCCCTCCACACCTAAAACGCGGCAGAGGCATAGTGCCCCTTTCTCCGCCCTCGCACGCAGCGGGGAGTGAGCAGAGCCGCGCCCCACTACCTGCACGCACCGCAGGCCCCAGGGCGGTGTCAGGCAGCTGTGAAAAAACCTTGTCCACCCGCTGAGGGGGTAGCACCAATTAAGTGACTGCCAGCTCGCGTCTAGTCCTCCAAGAGCTTCCTCGCCAGGAGTTGGGTGGTTCACAGGGAATCTCGCGCGACGGCGTTGGCGTGACGCCCCAAAGAGAGCGTCCGCAACCAACCGAGGGCCCTGGGGCGGGGTCTCACCCCGGGAGGCGTGGCGCCCTCTTGGGGCGTGGCTTCAACGGGAAGGTGGAACCGAGAGGGTGTGGTCTAGCCGTTGGGCGGGCCGTGGGCGTGGCCTCATCGGGGTAGGTGGGGCGCGGGCAGCAGGGAGGCGGGGCCGTGCAACGCCTCCTGGATGTCCTCCAGGCAGCCCAGGAGGTCCATGTCGCACAGCACGCGGCCCAGCAGGTCCAGCGTGGCCTCGCATCGTGGTGTGCGCTGCCGCCAGGCCGCCAGCATGCTGTACTGCGCCTCGCGAAAGCAGTGCGCGTTCTGCAGCGCCAGTCGCTCAATCTCGTTCTCGCTCAGTCCCAGGCGCCTCATGAACTCCTTCCAGCGCAACGGAGGCACGCCGTTCACCACTGCGTACAGCATCGCGGGCTCTGCTGCGAGGGGCGAGGCCCGGCTCTGCTCCACTGGGAGTGGCCCGGCTCGCCAGCGTCCCCACTCACTATCCTCGAACTGCGCCGGGACACCGTCCTCTTTCTTGTGGACTTCGATGGTAGTGGGCTCAAAGGTGGGCCCCGAGACAGGCTCAGACCTCGCGGGTGGTGAGGCCACCTCCCAGTCGGGTTCCATGTGCCTGACGTTGGACGAGACACGGGGAGTGAGGGTGGAGCTGGGGCTGGGGCTGGGGCTGAAGCCCGAGTTCAAGTCTAGGGGCTTAGTAGTAATTCCTTCAAGCTCGCCCTGCAAGAGAAGACACAGCATTAGTAGCAGGGAGGCTGCAAAGCCCTCTTTTAGTCTAGACGGGGCTTGGGGTGAGGTGGAAGTAAGGGACCCGGGTGGTGCGGGGACCCAGGTATGTGGGTGGTAGGAGATCATAAGGAGCATTCAGGGACGTTTGGGCGTCGGCCCTGGCTTCCTCACCTCTTTCACCGGAGCTGATTTCCCACACACTGAGAAAAAAGAAACAAAGTGTCATAAATTTCACTTCTCCTCTGGCCCCTGGCGCTGCACTGGGGTTGGCCTTGGGGACTTGCGGTGACATGCCTCAGGGCCTATGGGGCCCCAGGGACCAGCACTAGTGATGCAGCATGACCTCCCATCAGCCGTGGGGGGCCAGCTCCTGCCGGAGACACTCCTCCTGCCCTCCCTCAATCTTTCCCACCCAGCCTCCTCCCACACCTCCGTGGCACTCTGCCCCCTCCCCCCGCCCCCAAGTCTCTCCTCACCAATGGAGTAGAGCTTGGACTTCCACCGCGGATAGCGGCACATTAAGGTGATGAAGAGGACAGATAAAAGGCAAAGGCCAAACAAGATCACCAGAAGCAACAGCACTGTGGTACCTGGAGACAGAAGCAGGTCTGGTGAGGAGGGAAAGTGGTGGGGAGGCAGTAAAGATGTGGGAGAGGGCAGGTGGGCATGGCTCCAGGTCACTTCTCACCTGAGTCCTGCCGGGGCTTGATTACAGGGCGCGGGCACACCTTTGTGCACTCCGAGTCTTGCTTACAACTGAAAGGAGAGACAGCACTGGTGAATAGAGGCCTTGTCCCTTAGAGGAACGCAAAAGAAAACACCCAAAGATTACTGGAAATTCTTTGCTTTAAAATAGTTTTCCTAAAAAAAAAAAAAAAATTAAAACTTAAAAAACAATAGTTCTGCTATCTTTTGAGCTAGTGGAATTTGACCTATCTTGAGAATGAATGCAGAATGAAACATAGTTCATCAGAGTCATGTAATCAGAGTCATGTACTTTTAGAAGGGTTCTTTTGTTTGTTTGTTCGTTTTTTGTTTTTTGTTTTGAGACAGGGTCTCACTATGTAGTTCAGGCTGGCCTTGAACTTACTATGTAACCCAGGTTGGCCTTGAACTCACTATATAGCCCACAGTAATCCTCCTGGCCTGGCCTCCTGAGTGCTGGGATTAGGATATGTAACACTGTGCCTCACATAGAAGGGATTCTGAAAATTTTATGTTGAAAAAGGTTAAAAGCAATCAAGATCACAGAGCTGGAGGTGTAGCTTAGTAGGAGAGGGATAGCCTAGTATTCATAAGGTCCTAGGTTCAATCCCCAGCACTACCACAAAACAAAACAAAAAAGCAGTCAAGGCTACAGTATAAATTCCAGCCCATTCACTGGCTAAAAGTGTGATCTAAGCAAACCATTTCACCTCTAAGCCTCAGTGACCTAGGGACCATAGCCATTTCAGTCTTGAGGACTAAGATAATTATGCTTGACATACTAAGTGCTCAGTAAATGGTAACTTTTTGAGTTGTTATTTTTCCTTGTTTTGCAGATGAGATTGGGGCACAGAGGGGTGCTGTGGTTTGGATCTGGAATGTCCTCAAAGGACTCATGTGTTACAGGTTCTCAGCCTGGAGTGCTACTGGGAGGTGGTGAAACTTTTAGGAGGTGCGACCTCATAGGAGGAAGGAAGTTGGGTGATTTGGGGTGTGGTCTCTAATGAGATATCAGGACCCTGGCTCCTGTCCACCGTGAAGTGAGCAGTTTTGTTCCCACCCACCATGAAGTGAGCAGTTTTGTTCCACCTTGCATTCCCACCATGATGTGCTGCCTCACCACAGGCCCAAAAATATAGCCAACCAAGTATGAACTGAACCCTCAGAAACTGTGAACCTAAATCAATTTTTTTCCTCCTTATAATTTTTTGTTTGTTTGTTTTTTGTGTTGTTTTTTGAGACAGGGTCTTGCTATGCAGTTCAGGCTGGCCTTGAGCTCACTTTGTAGCCCAGGGTAGTCTTGAACTTTGCAACAATCCTCCTGCCTCAGCTTCCCAAGTACTAGGATTACAGATGTGCACCACCACACCTGGCCCCCCCCTTATAAATTGATTATCCTAGTTTTGTCAAAGCAGCTAATGGCTAACCCAAGATGTTAAAGGCCTTTTTCTTAAATGATATAGCTAGTTAGAGTATGTGACTTAGAGGAGGATCAGATAAACATGTGAAAGCCCTCTATAGAACCAGTACATCTTCCCCTTCTGGGGGCACCCTTGGGCAGTGCAGTGTGATGAATTACACAGAGAAATTTGAGAACGTAAGTCCTCCCAAGAATTCAAAAGCAGGGAAGGGTGTTTTTGCCACCTCACAAGCTTATGGTAAGACCAGGTGGGATAGTTGTAAGAGCTCTTTCAAGAAGAGATGAAAGTTAGTGGAAAACATAGAAAATAAATAGCTTTGTGTCAGACACTTTTTGCAATGCTGGGAAATCCAAATCAGGCCCTCACACATGCTAGGCAAACGCCCTACCACTGAGTTATACCCTAAGCTTCACTACTTTATACGTAAGGGAAGTTAAAGCTCAGAGATCTTAATAACTTACCCAAGGTCACACAACCAGTAAGTCTAGGTCAATTCACCCCTGAGAACCCTCTGAATTTCTTCTGTGCAAGCGAGTGTGCAAAAATAGGCTTTGTAGAGGCCAAGTCAAGGGCACTAGAGGTGGGCACACTGCAGTGATCCTAAGATGCACAGTAATAAGCAGCACAATTCTTTACATACCACCCACACACACATGCACATGCACACACACATGTGTGCACAGCACTGCCAACTAAGTCATGATGTATCATCAATTGTAAGACACAGTCTGATTTCACAACTAGTGAAAGTGTCCATCCTAGAGTCAACAAACCTTAGCAGAACTCATTGACCAGGGGATCAAAAACCTGAGTTGGAAAGGTTTCAAGTCTTAGGGATGAACTTCTATCCCCAAATGCTTTTTAAAATTTGGGGACGATGGGGCCGGAGATTTAGCTCAGAGGCACAAGAACCTGCGGGGCAAGTGCAAGGTTGTGAATTCAATCCCTAGTACCACTCTCCAAAAAAAATTTTTTTTGAGGACCATGTTGTGGAGAAGAGGGGAGAAAAGGACTACCTCACATCATTTTAAAATTTTTTTTATCTTTCCATAATAGAGATTAAGCCCAGGGCCTTCACACTTAACCCTTTTTAATTTTGAGACAAGGTCTTGCTAAATCACTAACTTGCCCAGGTTAAGCTCAAATTTGCAATCCTTCTGCCTCAACCTCCCGGAGTGCTGGGATTATAGCCTTGCGTCACCACTTACTCAACCAGCCAGTGAAAACCTGAGCAATCTGGGAAATCTCTCTTTCCTTGCTATTACCTATCAGCTGCCACCACCCCTTCCCAGGGCACTCCATACCCCCGTCCCATGCCGGCAGCTGGCAGATAGATACTTACTTGCTGCAGGAGACACACACGCTCCCTCTTGGAAAGAAGCCTGTGTGACAAGTGCACACCGTGTTCTGTCTCTCTTGGCCTGTGGGAAGATGCACCATACACTAAAGGACATGCACCCTGCACCCCAGGGCCAGGGGAGGACAGAGGGTCAGGGTGGGGTGGCCAGATGGGCTGCTCCTCAGACCCACAGACTATGAGAACAGAGGGGAAGGAAAAAAGATCTACCTCATGGGAAAGGTGCAAAAGGTAGAGCCCTTCCTTCTGGGAGATGGGCTGGCCACGGGGTGGGGTAGGGGAGGGTGTGGGCATGAGCCCAGTGTGCTCACAGGGGATTGCCACAGTGCCATTGAGGCAGCGGCTGCAGTCGATGCACAGGAAATATTTTGGATCGAAATACTTCCGGAACTGGTTCTCCCTGCAGCCACACACGGTGTCCTTGTCCACTGTGCAAGGACTAATCTCCACCTGCCTCGCTTCTGGTGAGACAAAAGATAGTGTGAGTTCTTCATTGCTTTTCCATATTAGCTCTACTTCCCGTTTCCCTGCAGTACTGGGAATTGAGCCCAAAGTGCTCTACCACTGAGCCACACCCCACCCCTTGGTAGTTTTCATTTTGAGATAGGGCCTCACTAAGTCCAGGCTGGCCTGGAGCTGACAGTTCTCCTGTCTCAGCCTCCAACAAGGTGAGATGACCGGCTTGCACCACTGCAGCTGGGTCCTGCGTCCCTCCTTGACATCCCTCACCATGCATATCTGTCTCTGTGACTCATACTCACACCCACACACACACATCTTGCCTGCGCCACCAGCACCAATTTGAAGACCCCCCTCCCTGGCAGCACACAGGTGTCTCTGCAGCTGTAGCACCCAGACCACCCCTGCTGCCAGAGCCCAGTGCTGCTGGGAGACTGACCTTTCCGACATCTGGAGCAACTGAGGCACTTCTGGCTGTGGTTCTCAGAGGAGGTGAAGCTGCCTTTTTCACACTCCCTGCAGTCTGTGTCCAGCCCTGGGCCTGGACAGTCATCGTACAGGTAGGTCCCTGTGAACAACAGAGTATCAGGGTTAGGCTGCTGTGACGAACCCAAGAAAAGAGCCTTGTGCTGGGAAGACCAGCCAAGGCTTCGTCCCTGGAACCCCTAGGTGAAGGAAGGAGGGAGAAAATCTCAGTGACTGGGGGACAAGTTTGGGGGTCAAGGACCTAAATCTTAGAGCAACTGGAATAAGCAAGCAAAGACTCCAGGCCCCACAACTGGGGGACTCACGGTTACCCCTTTCTCCTACCTTTATGGCATTTGGTGCAGCAGATGGAATTATTTTTAGGGTGGTTGTATTTTCCCTGGGGACACGAACTATTCCTCCTCTCCTGATTCTCAAAGGGAGGGACCAGGCCAATGACACCTGATGAGTGTATCCCCACCAACAGAGTCAGGAGCACCTGGGGGAAATCAGAGGAAAAAGAATACCATTAGGAGAGCCAGGCATGGGGGGATGGGTGGCAGCAACCCACCACTTCGCACGCAGCACAAGACCCTACTCCAACCTCCTCCCCTTAGCCTCTGCTTTGCTTCTAATGGTCCCATGTGCTAATTCTTATTACCTCAGCCCCAAGGGTAGTAAGCCCCACTGCCCTGACTGACAGTGCCCGCTGCAGCCCCCAGTGCTGGATTCAGAGTGTTTCATTGTTGTTGCTGTTGTTGTTCGTGGTACTGGGAATGGAACCAGGGGCCTGGTACATGCTGAACACACACCCTACTGTGAGTTACACTCCCAATCCGAGAACAGCTTTTAGATGGGGAACTGGCAGTTTACTTCAGCCCTTTCTCCTGAGACAAGGCGCAGCCCAAAAGATAGGGGAGGCCATTTCCCCAGCTGGTGTGGGATTCTCAGGGCATTTGTGTGGTGAGCATTCACGGAGGTGAACAGTTTGATTCTCCTGGACTATGTTCTACCAAGAGAAAGAATTTTTAAAATATCAGATGGGGGTCGAGGGGAGTGGTATCCCCCTGGTCACCACTTCTGAGGAGTGGGCAGAAGCAAAAGGGAGAATTTCTTTCTTTTTTTTTTTTTTTGTGGCACCAGGGATCGAACTCACAGCCTCACACCTCCAGACAGGCGCTTAAGCCACCAAGCCAAACTGCCAGCCTAGCTTTTTGAGGCAGAGTCGCACTATGTAGCTCAGGCCGGCCTTGTGCTCGAGTTGTAGCCTAAGCCGGGCCTCGAACTCACAACGCTCCACCTACCTCAGCCTCCCAAGTGCTGAGATTAAAGGCGTGCACCACCATGCCCAGCTGTGAGAATGTCTTTATACATTTATGGTAAACTCTACTCAGGACCCGGCCCTCATGCTCCCTGCCCGTTCTTACACCAGTAAGTTTACACACCTACCCCAAGTTGGCAAGGAGAGATGAGGCAGGAGCCAGAGCAGAAGCTGAGGGGTCAGGCATGGCGTGGGGGCAGACAAAGTTTGGGAGGCCAGGAAAGAGCAAAAGCTTGTGGGTTACAGGCAACTAGAGCAGGCCAGAGGTGGGGATGCAGCTCGAATAGCCAACAGGTCAGGAGCTGTATGCTGGGGAGTCCTGGTACCCTCTGCACAGAAACACACGCTGGGAGGCGGGTTGTACAACCCTGAACCAAACCCGTGGGAGCTGAAGGACTTTCCTGTTCCTGGCTTCAGTTTCAAGAAAACAAAAGTTAGGAGTCTGTATTTGGCTCCTACTTTCAGACTTTGCTCTTTGATCTCTCTCGGCTTGATTCTGCTTCTCCCTGGATCTTGATTGTTTTTCCACTCTTCTATGAGTCACTTTATGTAAAGATAGAGGTGTTCTCCAAGAATATTAAACACTGAGGAGCAATGGACTTATCTGATCACAAAAACCCCAGCCTACGAAAGGAGCTCCACATAGCTCCAGTTTCCAAAATGGCAGGCAGGTCACACCCGGTCATTCACTGGGACTTGCGACTGCGGCAGCTGCACAGGTCCAGAAGCCCAGTCCTCTGCCACAAACCTGGAATGCCACTAGCCACTCACAAAAGACCAGCAGCAGCCTCCGCAGCAGGGGTGCCCCCTCCACTCAGGACAGTGCCTCCCAGGGTGACAGGAAGGGCTGCTTATGGGAAGAGCTTCCCAATCCTAAATGAGTGGTTCCTTTCCCCGAAGAAGAACTTGGCACACCTATGATCATTAGCACTTGGAATATCACCAGGACACTGAGGGCAAAGCCAACAGTAAGACCCAGGTCAGGAGGGGGGCTGGGGCTCCAATCCTGGGGCAACCTTGGAGGGGTGAGGGGGAGCCTCCCCAGAGGGAGTTGGAGAGAGCAACTTTCCCAGGCCACATGCTCATGTGCCTCCTTCTCCAGAACTTTGAGGGTTAAATCAGATCCGGGAAAGGGAAAATGTTTTCCCAGCAGCTCCGCCCCAGTGACTCAGGCCAGAGGGAGGGGAGCTAGAGGAGAGGGAACTAGAAGCTTCCCCAGCTCCTCAAAGGCCATGAGTCAGCAGAAGAAAGGGCCCAACCAGCAACTGGGGGCCTAGCCAGCAAGTGGGGGCCCAGCCAGTAAGTGGGACCCCATCTGACCCCTCTCACCTCTGTCCCCACTCAGAGGCCCTTTCCACTGCCTCCTCCTTGAAGGAGCCCAGCAATGGACCCCTGTCCCACTTGGCCCACAGATGTCGGGAAATGCCTCCCTCTCCCACTCCATCCCAAAGGGAAGCCTGCCTCCACCCCTGGCTTCCTCCTATCAGGCCTGGAGCTGCCCCTCTGGAGGACTGCTCAGATTTGCCTTTGCCTGCCCTCCACGTCCTTCCTTTGGACTTAGCCCCTCCCCATTCCTTCTCCAGCAAATAAACCCATTCCCTGTCCCTGGGCTCTGGAACCAGCCCCCTGACACTCCCCAGTTCCAGCAGTGAGCAAGGCTGCCTTCCCACCCTGGGTTCACCACATTCCCACAGCCTGCCTGAGTCTGGGGAGTTGCCTGGGTCTGGGCAGTTGCATCAGGTTTAGGGGCTTCTCTGGGTCCCAGGACACTCCTTAGGAATTAGGGCCAGTTCTGAGGCCCCACAGTTCTCCCCCGCCCCCAAAGCCAACTGGCTGCACAGGAAAAACTGCAGAGTCTGGACCCTGACTTCCAGGAATTAGGGAGCAGGCAAGAGTTGGAATAGCCCTCTCCCACCCTCACTGCCACAGCAGGGCTCCCAGGCCAGCCCTCTCTGGCCCCTACAGTGCCTCAGACACTCTGGTCTGGTTCTCTGCCAGTGGGCACCCTTTGTCAGCCCCAGAGCCCCATCCTCAGCAGTCCCGTGATGTGGTCAAAGCAGAAGCAGAGGTGAGCGCTGAGGGCCAGCCCCAGCTTGAGGGCTTCTCTCATCTGGTGTTGAGGAAGCAGAGGAAGCAGGGGGTGTCTGTGGAGAGACAGCTGAGGGGGTGGCGGAGCACCTCGCCAACTCCCCTGCAACTTCCGCCTGGGGAGGCATTAAGCTGAAGTGTGACTTCCTGTGTAGGGGCTGCAGCATGGAGCAGAGAAGCCAAGATGGACCCTGTGGTCTAACCCCAATCCAGCCACCTCCTTCAGAGACCCGCTTTGCTGTGCCCTTCCCCCGCAGTGCCGGGTTCATTAAATTAAAATGTGTTTGTTCCATTGCAAGTCACAACCCTGGGGGAGCCTGAAACAGCCAGCCACTGTTCCAAGGGCCCTGCTGAAGTCCCCCTCCTGCCCGCGAACCCCTCCACCAGTGGCTCATGGCTCCCCGACCAGAGGTCATCGGGCATTCAGCGTTGGTGTTGAATAACAATAACCTGACTGTGTCTACTTTGGGCTTTTATCATGATATAGTTATTTCAGATAAGTAGATATGATCTCCCTGATAGACCACAAGCCCTGTGAGACGCGACATCAGAGAGAGTATTGGTCAGGCCCAGTCTTATCCTCCTGCCTACCCAAAGCAAGCCCTGCAGAATGGAAAGGACACATATAGATGAGTTTACAGTCTGTCTTCCAAGTGAAAGCCAGCCATGCCTTCAGGGGAAGGTGAGAGGTAGCAACCTCCATAGGAACACATTTATCTCCAGAGTTTCCAGCCGTGCCCCTCCTCCACACACATGCGACAGAGCACATGTCCCCCTCTTTCTGAGGCTACTGGTAAGTCAGGGCAGCCGTTCCAACAGTACAGAGACAGAGAAAGGTTGAGACCTCCTGCTCCAGCCAGGTGGACCTACACTTCTACCTGGCTAGTCCTCACCACTTAGCACGCCCGGAATTGAATTCATTCATGTCCTTGTGTAGACAAAGGTCACACCTCTAACTTCTTGGCATCAGCACCAAGACCTACGCCACAGTTCATGACTCCATCCCTAGCCCTGTCGCCATGCTGTTAGTACGTCCTGCCAGTCCTTCTGCGATCTCTCTGTCCTCTCCCTGTCCCTTGGTTGCCTCACACCTGGATTATTTATTATTGCAACTGCCTTCCTCTTTCCTACCCCAATCCATTCTTCACATTTTCTTTTTTCTTCTTTTGAGACAGTAATACCCTATTCCAACTATGGTACCCATGCTGGCCTTGAACTCCTGGGCTCAAGTGATTCTTTGGCCTCATCCTCCCAAGTAGTTGGGATTACAGGTGCCTCACCCAGCACCCTACATACTATCTCATCGGCACTCATGTTGCAGCTTGCTCATGGTCCTGTGTGAATCCTCCTTTCCACCTGCAGGCCTGACTTCAAACAACATTTCCGTGGAGTATGCCTTTCTAGAATGTGTGTACCTGAGAATCTTCACTGCTGTATGACACAGTTCAGGCACAGGGAGGGTTTGGGGAGTAACAAAGGAAGGAGGAAAAAAAGGAAAGAAGGAAGGGAGGGAGAGAAGAAGGGAGGGAGGTAAATGGACAGGAAGAAGGGAAAGGGAAAGGAAAGGAATTCTTCCACATGAATCCATACTCAAGATTGTTTTTCCACTCTTCCTTACTCACCCCCATGCTTCCACTCTCAATTCTTAGTGTTCTTCACAATGGTCACTCCAGCTAAGGTGTTCCTCTCTTATCCCCCCCACTCCTCAACAAAATCCCAAATCCCGTATTTCCATTCGTCTACATCCCCCCAAGCCAGTCTCCCAAATCCTCTGCCTCCTTCCTTTCTAGCCACCCCACCAGGCAGTGATTTCAGATATCAGCTCCAAATCCACATTTCTAGGAGGCTTTCATTCCCTCACCCATCAGATCAATCCCTTGTTCTTTCGTTTACTCAACAAATAGTTCAGGTCACGGTCTCTCTGCCAGATCAGGCCTTGGCTGGGCACTAGGGATGACGAGATGTGTGATATCTAGTTCATGCTTTGAAGAGCTCTGAATGGGTCAGAGATGTCCATTGTAAGTCCTGGGCCTGTTCAGGGATGCCTGGGCCCACAGCGAAAGAAGCCACCCGAGTCAGCTCCTGGGGCTGAGCAAGAAAAGGCCAGTCCCCTCCCCTATTTGGCTCCTGTGCTGCAGGACACCACATCACAAGCCACTGCTGTCTTTTCTCCAAATGTTTCTGAAATGTCTTTTCCCTGTAAGGTGTTTTGGATCACACAGAAACTCAGTTCGCTTTGCCACACATGGTCCTGTCTTCTTCGTCCCCTCAGCCCCGCAGCACCTCCCACTGGCACACCCCCTAGACACCCCACACTCACACTGTTTAATGGTGAGAAACTGTTAAGTCCTCCGCACACCTCACCTGTCCCCTGGTCCGCTGACTCCAGGCGGAAGGACGATAGCCCCACCTGGCTCCAGCAGCCCCCGCTAGGCAGCTTCATTTACTCTCCGTTTCCCAGAGAATAAATACAACAACTACTCCTAATGACATCCCCATAAAAGCCACCTCTTTGCTGCATGGTTTCTCTCCCTGCTTTCCCCTACTCCCCTACTGGACCCTAAACTAGAGAACAGAGGTTTCATTCACCACTGTAATCCCAGCACCTGAAACAGAGTTTAGCAGAGGAGGCACTTAATGAATTGAATAAATACTTCACATGTACTCAGCTATTTAATCTTAAACTCACACTAGGAGGCAGTGACCAGCATGCCAATTTCAGAGCTAAATGAAGGCATGAAGTGGGTCACAGAACCTGCTCAATTCACATAGCTGTGACGTGAAGGAGTCAGGTGATCTACAATCACAGAGAGCAGAATTAAGAGGACCCGGCAGCTGGACAGTGAGGGGGGACAGAAAAGGAAGTCTCTGGAAGGGAAGAAAGGGTAAGCCTGGGGGGACAGGAGGAGAAAGGAGGGCAGGGCGAGACCACTGGAGAGGCAGGTGCTGGGCAGGGGATGGGGGGGAGTCTAGAAATTTAGGACTCAAGCAGAGAAAAGAGGCAGAAGAAAGGGGCTGGATAGAAAGGGGCTTGAAAGGGGGGCTCAAGAGACAGATAGGAAAGAAAGGGATGATGGGAGAGGACAGATGTAAGACAAGAGAAGACGGGTAGGGCAGCCATTGTTCCTGGCCGAGGGAAGGGCAGCAACCTGGGATAGGCGGCCCACACAGGTAACAAGTCCACCTGACTAGCTAGGTGAGGGGCTCTGCGTGTGTGACTACGATGACTGCAGGACAAGGAGAAATGTCAAAGCACATTAAAACAAGCTGAAGCCAGAGAAAGGGACATTTTCCAATGACAAAAACAACTTGCTACTAACTTCCCCAAATTGAACTATGGAGTAAGAAACCAACTGATTGTTGTTTAGGTCTGTTGGGGGAGGGCTGGAAGCCAGCTTGGGGACATTGACAAGGCGGAGGAGATTCTAGCGACCTAGGCAGCATAGTCAGTCCAACTGAGGCAACTTATATGGAAACCAGAGCCCAGGGGTAGAAGAGCAAAGAAAGTCCCTATGGCAAAGGCCCTCCCCACCTGGCTGCCCTGCCCGTCCTGTTTCCCAGTCCACTCCCAAATATCCCATCACAAAGCACCTCAAACCTACCCCACCAGCTTGTCCCCTTCCTGGACTTGGTTTCCCCATTTCACAAGTCGGGCTCTCTCACAGGATTGCCCAGGCAGATTCCACAGGTTCCCTCAGCCCGAAAACTTCTGGGTCAGCCCCCAGACCCGAAGAACAGAAGGGGATGGTCTACACCCCCAGAACACTGGCCTCCTCTCTTCTCAGGCTCCTCAGCTTCCCCAGGCCAAATCCCCCACTCTACCCCACACAGGCCTACTGCCTGCCCCCAGGGTCCCACACAAGGCCTGACCAGGCCTGGACAAACTTTCTTGGCTGTCAGGAGCCAGGACTTTCACTTTCTCCTCTTCAAACCACTCAGGGCAGCTGCCTTCTCCCGGGGTGGGTGACTGAGACAGCTGTCTTCCAGGGCCTGAGTTTAGGCCCAGCAGGCTGGAGGGTGGCAGTGGGAACAGGCCAAGGCGGGGAAAGCCTGTCTTTCCTGGGAAGGGCCCTCTCCTGTCAGCCGGCTCCCACCCCACCAGCCCATCTCCCGCTCCCCTCTCACCAGTGGCAGCAGCAGACCAGACACAGTGGGGAGGCCCATATCCGGCCAGCGGGGGCCTCTCACTCCCCCATCGGGGCTCGGGACAGCTGCGGTGGCAGTGGTGTCCAAAGTTGCAGGAGTCTGACTAGCAGGTCCAGGGAGCCACGGGGCCTTGGGTTGGAGGAAGGTGCAAATGTTGAGACTGGGGGTGAAGATCACGGCCCCATCCTGGGGTCCTCAAACCCCTGAGGCCAGAACTGGAGCCCAAGTCTGAAAGCTCCGAGAAAACTAAGGCGAGAAAGGGGGTGGGAGGGGAAGGGAGAGCAGCAGCGAGGGCGGTGTTGCAAAAGCACAGACAGGAAGAGCTGAGGAGGCTGGAGGAGGAGGGAGGAGGAGGGGGAGGGGCAGAGGCCTTTAACACTTTGTAGTGCAGTCCTAGGCTGTGCCCCCAGGGCCCAGGGCCCTGCACCCCCAACCCACAAATTCCACCACTGCACCAAAACAACATGGGGTGGGAGTCCCCCCCCAATCACCCCCTCACCGGCCTTTCCCAGATGGAAAAGCAATGGGAAGACCCAGAGTTTTGGAGTCAAACTTAGAGTGTCCCAGTTCAAAATCCTCCATTTTTTAGCTGGGTGATCTCAAATGCATAATTCTACCTCCTTGAGCCCATTTTCTAATTTGCAAAATGAAAATAGCCTCTCTCATAGGGTTTCTGGAGGATTTACTCAGACGAGACAGAGGAGTGGCTGTCACACAGGGTAAGAACAGTACTCAGTGTCCCTTAGTGGTCCTTACCTAAGAGTTCACAAAGTTCACCCACCCACACCCATCCTCATGAGTCCTAATGCTAGTTTTCTGCCCTGCCTGGGATCTTGACTTTCAGCCCCTTCCTCCTGGCTCTCATCCAATCTCTGTCTGGCAGGTCCCCCTGGCTGGCATCCTGACACTGCCACCAATCCTAGGACACCAGGCAATTGTGCTCCAGAGTCTCACTTATTAAGTGGGGGACCACATGTCTGCCCACCTATATGGGAAAAGCGATGCCAGGAAGATCAGTAAGACCATACCTGTAAAGTCACCTTGAAAACACATATCTTAGGGGCTGTCATCAGAACATCCAACATCCTTTCCTCAAATATTCAGTTGTGTTCATTGGAACTGACCCTAGAGATAATTTACTACAACTCTCTGGCTTCACAGAGACCCAGAGAGGCCCAGCACATTGGGAGGCACAGCCACCAGAGAACCTCCAGTTCCTAGTTCCCAGTCCATCTATATTTCAGGGTTTTTGGGTTTTGTTTGTTTGTTTATTTGTTTTGGTTTGTTTGTTTCTTTTGGTACCAGGGGACGAACTCAAGACCTAGCGCTTGCTAGGCAGGTGCTTGTGCCACTGAGCTATATCCCCAACCCCTTCCCAGTCATCTATATGAGAGACAACCAACCACTTTTCTCTCTGTCCCTTAGAACCAGACCCCTATTAGGAATGGGCATCTATGCCATCTCTGTTTGAGCAAGTTTTTTCCCAAGTGAATTCTACCACACAGATACAACATTCACTCAATGACCAGCCCTGTACCCAGCCCAAACTCACGTCTTTTATGGACTGAGGCTGAGAAAAGCAGGAGACCAGCGGAGCAAGGTCCTAGGGCTTCATGACTTGGAACCAGAGCTCCTTGTCCCTTCTCCCTTTAATCCATAGCTGACCTGCAGCCCCAAACCCACTCCTGGCTTTCTCAGTCTCCCCTCTGTGACCCCCCTGCCCCCCCCACACACACATTGGTGAATTAGTAGGTCTAGGTTGTGGGTAACTGGGTAACTGGGTCTAGGTGCCCTGCCCTGGGGGCTGACTTCAGTCCAGCCCATCCAGCAGCTTCTGACAACCTGGGGATATGGGAACTGGTATGGGAACTGGACTCACAGAAGTAGGGGCTCATCACCAAACACAGGAAAGCCCTAGGCGAGGGAGGAGTGGACCCCAGACAGAGTTCTGGAAGAAGCAGGGTCATTAGAATAAAGTTCAGGGGTCAGACTATCCAGTGTGTTCTGTGAAGAAGCTGGGAGAACCTCAGGCTCCCCCTTTAAAAACTGAGAGGCCTGGGGGTGTAGCTCAGTGGCAGCACCCTTACCTACCAAGTACCAGGTTTTGACTTCCATCCCCAGCACTGCAGATAGGTAGGCAGATAGATAGATGCAATGGGAAATGTGCTAACATGCTCGTACCTCTCACAGAACTGGTTTGATAATTAAATGCACATAAAGTATTTAGCAAGTGTTTGCCATACATTAAGCATTCTATAAGAGCTAGCAATATTAGTACTTCATACCAATAATAACACCAATGTCCCAGTTTAATGTTACAACGATTTTAGAACGATCTGTGCAAGCTGCCAAGGCCATTATGCACAGCCCAAGACAAAAGAATTTCTTTTCATGATTTAAAATTAAATGCT
>RJWM01034465.1:0-19693 GCA_004363535.1 Dasyprocta punctata | reverse complement strand
TTTTTTTTTTCCAGAATTCTGTACTAGTCCATGTTTGCAGCACAGAGAGTTTACATTCCTTGTGTGGAGTTGGCACCTGTACCTAATACAGCTCAATTCTTTTTTGTATCCCTTTCCCTCCTCCTCTTCCCTCTTCCCTTCATGTCTTGATCCCCTGCCCCAGTGAGAAAAACCTACCCTCCCTACTTCCTATTATCTTTTATTCATATTATATCTTTTATTTGTATTATATCTTATATCATTTTTGTATCTCTTTACTCTGTACAAGATGACTTTCTTGTCATTCCATTATTCTCATCTGATCAAATTATTCCTATTTTTCAGGACCTAATACAAATTCTATCTTTTCCATCACAGTCTCCTAAGCATTTCTCCCTCCTCTAAACATTCACAATATTTTGTTTGCCCCTTTCATGCTCATATGTATTATCATTTGATATACTTATGGAATATTCTCTACCATAATCTTTGTTCATATTGGAAGAATTCTGTCTGATTAAACTGTCTGTTCTCCACAGCTGTTATCTATAGCAGACTCTCAAAATAAATGTTAGGTGTTTAATTATTCAAAAGATTCAGAGATGTTTAACAAGTCTAAATATCTGTATAGCTGAAGAAAATTATCTGACAAGGCTTAAACTGATTTAGGATATGTATTATAAAAGTCAATGTAATATGATACAGATATTATCCGAGGTCAGGGTGTTCTTTGAAATTTAAACAAATTGGATTTATTCACCTGTCTACTATCTACAGGAAGTGTAATCACCTTCTCAACGTTTCTGTGGATTTCTATAGGCCTCTAAATCCTACTGATAGGTTGACTTTGGGTTCTTTCTCCTTTCCCAAAGACTCAGTTCATTGTGTCCATCGCCTTTTTTTTCAGCTGCCTTTTTTCTATTTCTTAAGTTATGTTGTGAAGCCTGAGTTCTAGCTCCACGACAAAAACTAAACACAATGTGACAGAACGAAACAGTGAAAATACACACGCATGTGTCAAAATCACCATTTGAGAAAAGAAGAATTTGTTTTCTTTTTTCTAATACCCCATGTGCTTTTATTTCAAGAGAAGAAAAGAGTTTGTAATTGCCTTTCTTGTATTTGTTTAAAAGGTTTTTGAAGTTATAATTGGGCATGGCTTCCGGGCACTGTTCCCCCAGGAGCAGGCTGTGCTGCATTCAGGATCCGACCTGCAGACCCATCTCCAGCTCACCCTCTCCACTCTCCAACCTCTCCCAAACAGTCCTTCTTTATTTTTAGGTTATTTTCTTCCAGCTTCCATACATGCGAGAAAATGTGACAGGTGTCTGTGTCTGGCTTATGTTACTTAACACGCATTATTCAGAGATAAAGAAAAACGGGATTTTGTCATTTTCAGGAGAAATTCTTTCTCTCTACTTCTAATCTCCTGATCGAGCTCAAGACTTCTGGCCAGTTCCCTGTTCTCTTTTTCCCTGGTCCCAGTGCTTCTCTTCCTTGGACTTCTTCCTACCTCATTCTCTGCCAAAGCAAGGCAAATAAAAAGCTAGATCCCTTCACCTACCACGCAGCAGTGCACCTTTTCATCTCCTGCTCAGCCCCGGGTCTCACTTACCCTATTCCAGGGCTATTTACATCTCTGATTAAATAAAATTAGCACCCTGTAGGAATGTAGTGAAACTGGCAACATTCTAAATCTTCAGATTTTTTCTTTTTCTTTCTTTCTTTCTTTCTTTCTTTCTTTCTTTCTTTCTTTCTTTCTTTCTTTCTTTTTCCTTTTTTCTTTCTTCTTTTTTCTTTCTTTTTTTTTCCTCTTTCACCAGATTCTGTAAATGGTTAGGAAGAACAGACAGGATTATTTGCCCCAGGTGTAAGATATGTTCACACACACACACACACACACACACACACACACACAAAAGTTTATCTGTACATGTATTTTCTCTAATATGCCCATTTTTGAAAAGACTGTAAAGGCTTTTCAATGTCAAGCTTAATAACATTTAAAAAAATTGATATCTGGGTCTTCCAAAACTATGGGGCTACCTATTGTTAACTCTACTGCAATAAAACACTTAATGAAGTAACAGATAAATTCACAGCATCAGCAAAATAAGTTTATCTGGGAGAATTTTGTATGCATATTCATTTGACAGTGTATGCTGGCAGATATTCATTGACTCTTCACTGTACCACACCCTCAGTGCCCATGTGCTGAGAGCAGGACCACAACACGGTCCTCACACTGACCTCCATGGGCCTGTGTCTGCCACAGAGAATAAAGAAGGATCAAGTTGTCACACAGCTTCCTGAGGATGAAGTGGTAGAATAATACTGGGGCGCACAAAGGGCAGAGTTAATGGAGGAGATGGTCTTCACCTTACAAACTACAAAATGATCAACAGTTGATGATGCCAGTACTAATCCAACACAATACCTATCACAGGCTGCATCACTAGACAACTTCAGGAGGTCCTGCACAAGGTTTTGATTTCTGACATCCATTCTGAGCGTTCCTTAGAAACACTGTGGGTTCAGTTTCAGGCTGCAGCTACAAAGCAAGTCACATGGATGTCCTGGTTTCCCAGTGCATACAGAAGCTATGTTTATGTTACACTTAGACGCCCATTCCTTTAAATGTACAAAAGCATTATGTCTAAAACATGAATATACCATAGTGAAAAGGTACTTTGTTCCAAAAGTATGCTAACAATTATCTAAACTTTCAGTGAGTCATAGTTTTTGCTGGTGGAGTCCTACTTCAATGTCAGTGGCTACTAACTGATCAAGGTGTTGTTTCCTGAAGGTTATAGTAACTGTGGGGCAATTTCCTCAAAGAAGATCAAGAAGTTTGCCACATGGTTTGACTCCTTTTCATGAAAAGTTTCTCTGTAGCATGTGGTAGCATTCAACTCACAGCAGAACTATTCAAAATTCAAATATAGTCAATCCTCTCAAACTCTGATGCAGCCTTATTAATTAAGTTCATGTAAAATTCTCCATTCTTTGTTATCATTTCATCATTACTCAGAATCTTTAGCAGGAGTACATTCCATCTCAAGAAAGTTTTGTTGGTTTGTTTGTTTTGGGTTTTTTTGTTTGCTTTTCTGCTTGACTGTAAAAAACAACTCCACGTGTATTAAAGATTTTTTATGAGATTGCAATAATTCAGCTATCTTTTCAGGCTCCATTTTTAATTCGGGGTCTCTTGTTTTTCTCACATGTGCAATTACTTCCTCCACTGAAGTCTTGAGCCCATCACAGTCATCCATGTGGTTTGGAATCAACTTCTTCCAAACATCTCTTTGCGTTGATATTTTGACTTACTTTCATGAATCACAAATGTTCCTACTATCCAGAATGGTGAATAACTTTCAGAAGGTTTTCATGGTATGTTGCTGAGATTCATTAGAGGAATCTCTAGCTATAGCTGTTATAGCCCTATAAAATATATTTCTTAAATAATAAAACTTGAAAGTCAAAATTACCCCTTGATCCATGGGCTGCGGAATGAATGTTGTGTTAGCAGGCTTGAAAACAACATTAATCTTGTATATCTCTATCAGAGCTCTTGGGGAACAGGTGCCTTGTCACTGAACAGTAATATTTTGAAAGTAATATTCATTCTGAGCAGTAGGTCTCAACCGTGGGCTTCAAATATTCAGTAAACCATGTTGTAAACAGATATGCTGTCATGCAGGTTTTGTTGTTCCATTTATAGAGCACAGCCGAACAGACATAATTCTTCAGGGCCCTAAGATTTTCAGAACGGTAAGGGACGACTGGTTTCCACTTGAAAGTCAACAACTTCATTAGCCACTAACAAAAGCATCCACCTGCCTGTCCTTCAAAGCTTTGAAACCAGGAAACAACTTCTCCTCCATACTTTGGAAAGTCCTAGATGGTAACTTTTTCTAATATAAAGCTGCTTTGTCTATATTGAAAATACACTTTTTTTTTTTTTTTTTTTTTTTTACTGTGGCCACCTTCATCAACTATTTTAGTCAGGTCATCTGGATAACTTGCAGCTTCTACATCAGCAGTTTTACCTTGTATGTTTATGTTGTACAGACAGCGTCCGATCATGAACCTCATGAACCAACATCTAACAGTTGCAAAAGTTTCTTTTGCAGCTTTTTATCCATCTTAATCTTTGTAGATTGCTTTGCACTGGATGAGCCTTTAGTTTAAGAGAACATATTGCAGCCAGTTTGATCTCTGATCCAAACCTGTTAACTTTTATGCTATCAGAAATAAGACTGTTTCCTTCTTTACTATTTGAGTTTAGTGGAATAGCATCTTTGGATTTCCTTCAGGTGCATTTTTCTTTTCCATTTACAGCATTGCGGTTTGATGCAAGAGACTTAATTTTCAGCCTATAGTCAACTTTTTTTGTTTCTTTTAGCTTCATGATTTTTATTTCTAAGGACTAATGAGATAGTTAAATAATCTGATAAGTGAATTTAGATCTTTGCAAATGGACACATTAAACCATAATTATTATTAGAGATAATCACTAAATATTAAAAGCCATTCTTCCTGGTCTATGCACCACTGAAGTCTTTGGAAATGAATTTAAACTCGTTATGTTCAAATCAGTCTTTCTTTTTACAGAGGCACAACAGTTCTGGCATTTTTCTTGTTTTTAAGAGTTTTAAAGAAAATGTTAATGAATCATGCTTATTTTATATGCTTTTGAAAACACTGCAATATTACTTGTACTTTATTATTATTTTAAAAAACTTTTTTGCTTGTATAGGTTTAACATGTCTTCCTACAAAAGTTAATCCTTTCTAGTTTACTAATAAAAAATTGAGAGATGTGTGCCTTTTCCTTCCACTTGAGCAGCTTAGAGGCCATTGTAGAGTTACTTACTGACTTGATTTCAGTAGTCTGTGTCTCAAGGAATAGAGAAAAGGGAGAAAGATGAGGGAAAGTCAGTTTGGTGGAGCAGTCAGAATATCATTTATGGATAAGTTTACTGCCTTATACGGGCGTGGTTCATGTGTTCCAAAAAAGTATTACAGCAACATGAAACATCACCAATCATGGATTACCATAAGAGGTACAATATCCCAAAGTTTGGCATATTTTGAAATTTCAACAAAGTTTGAGATATTATGAGAATCATCAAAATGGACTGACAGATACAAAGTGAGAAGGAGGGCCAACAGAGTTGCTTGAAGCAGTGTTATCACAAATCTTCAATTTATAAGAAATGAAATATCTGCAAATCCAATAAAGAAAAGCACAAGAAAATGAGGGATGCCTGTAATTTTAAAAAATATTTCTCATTAGAATTCTTTTACACTTACAGTGTCTTAATGCTAATTTCATGTTTATTTTAATGGTACAAAATATACTTTGCATTAAATTGTGTTATTTAAATGCCAATAAAATCATAGGTAATTGTTAACTAAATACTACTATACATGGTGGGTCATGATTTTATATAATTATATAAGCGATTAAATTTCTTAAGAGTACACTGAGTTACATTCTGATACAAGATACATATGGATGGATATCATTCAGAACTTCAGGTTTATCAAAAGATTCCAAAGTTACTTATACTTGAATAGGAAAATAATTAAATAGTTACATATATACATCTATATAGTTAAGTCATAATTGTATATATATTTATATATGTATTCATATATGCATGTGTATATATACTATTATGTTATGGTTCATATGTATGTACATATATATATGAATATATATATGTGTGTGTGTGTGTATACCTATAAGTTTAAGATATAATTAAGTCTGAGAGTACAAAAGTCAATATTCCAATGATAAATATTTCGAGGTAGTGGTATTACGAGTTTTTGCTTATTTTGGGAGTTGTTCAAAATTTCCTATCTTTATGTTTTTTATTGTTATTTCTATTTCCCTTGAGTGACACATTTTTTTAAAGCATTTGTGTATCTTAATCTTCTTGGGATGCTATCACAACGATCACAAACTACCATGCAATGAGTTGCTTAAGCAATGGAAATTTGTCTACTTTCACTGCTGGAGGTTGGAAATCTAAGAGACACGTTTCAGCCAGTTCAGTTCCTGATGAGGTCCTTTTCTGCCTTGTAAGCAGTCACTTTCTCCTAACAGTCTCTGTTCCTCTTCTAACACGGACCCTGATTCTATCAGTGTTGCCTTATTCTGATGATCTTTGTTTTATTTTGCTGTTGCAACAAAATGTCTATATCTGGATAATTTGCCAGCAATATTAGTTTATTATTCACAATTCTGAAAGCCAGAATGTACAAGGTCAAGGATTCAAAAAACTCAATGTTTAGTGAAGTCCTTTTCCTCATAAATGGTACTACCAAGGTATCCTTAGACTTCAAAAGGAATAGAAGGCAAAAAAACTGATGGGAGCTAGGTACTTCTTTTCAGCTCTTGTATAAAGTACAATTCATTCAGGCTTTCAGGAACTCCTCAAAAGGGCTGGGAGTTTGGCTCAGTGGCTTAAGCGCCTGCCTGGCAACTGTGAGGTAGTGAGTTTGATTCCCGGTACTGGGGGAAAAAAATGAACCCCTCAAAGGTTTTACCTCATCAAACCACCACAACTAAATGTGGGGAGACCTTGGAGCTTTAGCATTGCACTCATGAACCCTCTAAATTTGTGCTTTATCACATGGAAAAATATTCTAAAAACATTTCCTTACCAATTGAACAGTCTCAAATTTAGTCTCGTCCACATTAGATATAGCTAAAACTCAAGGGTTGATTGATATTGAGGTAAATTGCTCTCTAGCAGTGAACCTGTGAAATTTGACAAGTCATATGCTTCCAAAATAAAATGGTGAGACAGTCGTAATTTAAGTATTCCCATTTCAAAATGAAAAATAGGCAAGAAGAAAGAGGTAATAGATCCCAAGTCAGTCCAAAACTGCAAACCCACAAGACATTAACTCTTGAGGCTTGAGAATAATCTTTGACTATGTCTCCCATCTTCTGGACATGCCAAAGAGAGGACTGGGTGCCCAGAGCTTTAGGTGGTCTACTTGTCAGCCTCCACAGCCCTGCTGGTTGCAATTCACATAGTGTCCCCAACACAGGTTCAGGATCCATGTCTGCAGCTTTTCCTGTGTGACTATATTTCTGGAGTGCCAGTGCTATTCATGGCCTTTATTTCCATGACTAGACTACGTATTGCTCTAGAACGGCCTTTCTGCGGTAGCCCTTATGACTCTTGTTTGGCCCTTGGGAGTCTCTGAGGCTCCTTTGAAATTTAGGCAGGGCTGGCCATTTCTCCACAATTGTGCATGCTAGACTCTTTCAGAGTCAATACCATGGGGGTGCTGTCAAGGTTCAACACCTGTGCTCTCCAGAGCAGCTTTTGAGGTGTACCTCTTTGCTTCAGTTGCATTTGAGCGCTTATTGTAATGATTAAAACATTCACCATTTTCTTATCACAGTGTGCCTTGACATATTACCATGCCTCCACTTTTAATGTGAGAATCTTGCAGCAATATATTTCTTTCTTTCTTTTTTTAATTTTAAACAATAGGAAAGTAAGAAACCAAAGCAAAACAATTTCACAATCCAACAATATACTTCTAATGCACGTGTAACAATTAGGGCTGGGAGACTATTCCCTATCTGCACATCGGATTTGGGCAACACTCCAAGGCCATTGTTCCTTCTGTTGTAAAATAAAATAACAAAGGTCCAGGAAATCTTCACAGCTCCAGGTCAGAACAAACGGGTGTTAGATCTTCTGGCCTCACATTTTCCCACTTGAACCTCTTTACAGGTTCATACATATGGACTGCATCTCATGTATAATAATTTAATGAGACCGGAGTCTGAGCCAGAACCGTGCATTGTATGCCCCTGAGATGACTCAGCTCCCTGTCAATCATTCCTGTCAGTCTTATCCAGAGACCCAGTGAGGGGCAGCAAGGATGAGGTGCACATCTTTTAATATCTGAAAGCCTGATCTCTCTGTGTATTTTCAATCTCCCCTCACCTGACACCCCTGTCCATTCATGCCACCCTTTCTGACCCTATTGTTGTGTGTGTTCCCTAAAGGTGTCTTCAATAAGTATAGCTGCTTTTTGTTTTGTTTCCTTGTTTTGTTTTTCCCATTGGATGTACACTTCTAACTATGCTTGTCATACATAGGAGTCTGGAATCCATCTGTGGGATCTGCCCTACACTACTGTTGGGGAAAATGAAACTCATCACCTTTGATGCCCCCTGCTGACAACACTTTCCTTTTCCTGTTCCAGCTGCACCTTGGTCTGATAAGCAACCTTGCCACAACCTGCTGTTCCACTCCCTGACCAACCAAGGCCACCCAGATGTGCAGAGCTATAAACCTGTCACCTCTGAGTAACTGCCTTTGTTCTGCTTCTATAACTTAGCTCGCTTGCCTTTTCCTGCCACAAGTCCTATGCAAGGCTCTCATATTCCAGGTTTGGGGCTCAGACTTTGGAGTGCTGAACTCCTCTGGGCCCACTAGCATGAGAAAGTTTGGGTCCTTTCACTTGCCTGTGTGCAGCTGGGTTTCTTCACTTGTGGTAAATTGAAAATTCCTGTAACGTTATCACTTCTTTTTACCGCTCTCAGTCCTTTGTACTGGGGTATATTTAACTTCATATGTGCTATAAGCCTTCACTGTGTAGTGCTTATTATGTTTACTCTAATAAATTAATGGTATTTGAACAAATTAAGAAGTGAGGAAAAATGCATTACATTTTCTCATATACTCACCTTATCCAGACCTAGTTATTCAAATATATTTAAGTTTTCTTATGATATTTTTTGTCTTTAACACAATTAACTTATTTTATCAGTTTTTCTAAGGATCTTTTGTTGGTGAGGAATTTTCTAAACTGTATTTTTTTTAAATCTGAAAATATTCTGTGCTCATTTTAGGAAATATTTTCTTTCAGCACAAGCTTCTAGTCTCCATTTTTCTAGCATTTTAAAAAACCATCTATTGTTCTATGTGTTCACTTCTCTGGGGCAGGTAATCTTTCATTTTCTAATCCCTTAGTATATAATTTTTCCTCTAGCTGCTTTTACATTTTTATTAATCTTTGCTTTGGAAATTTTATTGTGATATGCTTATTCGTGGTTATCTTTATGTATTTGTGGCTTGGGGTCATTGTTGTTTTAGAATCTATGTTGATTTGCTTATTCAATTTAAAAATATGACCTTTATTTAGTCAATTTATTTCTCCTGCTCCCATATCTCTTCTCTTCTTTAAATATCAGACTACATGTTCACAATGTGTAGTGATGTCCATTAGGTAGACTCTTTTCATGATTTTTAAGATACAGTAGAAAATATGCATTCTAAATTTTATAATTTTTGTTGACTTAGTTTCAGAAATCTTGCTGCTTTTTCTTGCTGAGTTCTGAATTTAGTTATATAAGACAGTTGACAAATGCTATGTCATCTTGTTTTCTGACAAAGCTTAGTTTTTAACATCTAGTTGGAAGACTCTACAGTAGCCTCTACTCTCAGAATAAAATAACCCTGGTCCTTAAGAGTACATTTCCTGAGATAGTAAATAAATTCTGAGGTTTCTTTCAGCTGTAAAGAAGGAAAGATTTCTTTCTTTACTCTTCACTGGGCACATGGCAGAGGCACTTGTAATAAAAGACAGATTAATAAGAGCAAAACATACAAATTTATTTAATATAAGTTTTATGTCACACAGGAGTCTTCAGAAATGAAGATCTGAAGAAACAGGGCAACCTAAGTATTTTTATGCTATGACTGATGAAGAGTGGACAGGCTTGGGAAAGTGCAATGGGAGAGATTATGATCTAATAATAATGAACTGGGAGAATTTAGCAAGCCTTGTGTGTGCAGATGATTCTTTGCATTTATTTCCTTTTCTTCCAGGATAGAGGGAGGACATCTGGAAGGAGGGTTTTATAAACTCCTCAGGGTGAAACGGCAAGGGAAAGGTGAAGATGATTTTCTTGTTTCTGCTGCACTCCCCAAAGATGACGTGTCATGTTTTAGAGTAATGTGCTCTGGACCCCACAGCAGTCCTCTCGTCTTTGGGAGGTCTAAGATCTAACATCGTCTGGCCTATGTTTCTTCCTGGAGCCTCATTCCACTCACTGTCTGCCAATATTTTCATTCTCTCAGAATTGACATAATCTTGTGCTCAGTGTGTGAAGCTTATTTCAAGTTAATAAACATGAGCTAAAACTAAAAAGCCTTCACTTATGTAAAAACAAAATTTTGAATGTGAAAAGGTAAGTACTTGTATGGGCATGACAGTGAACATTTTCACTTTAAAATTTTGTCTGTATAAACGAACTTTTCATAAATTGTTAGTGTGATGGGATGTGAATAATTTATGAAACTTTGAAGGTTTATTCTCATGCAAATGCATTTTGTTATTATTTAGTGAGATCACTGTAACTTTAATTGACAATAATTTTTGGTTAATAGGTAATGCAATGCAGATGTCATATTGATCAGCTGTGTCACTGGTCCCCAAGCACTTATAATTATGTTTTTACATATCCTTATTGATTTTTTTGCAAGCCAGAGGGAGAATTTAAATCAATTATAATATCTCTTAGAATTGCGGAATAATCCAAGTTTTTGCAACTAAAATAATACTGACTTCAATTGTGTAGACATGTCTTCACTTTGATTTTTTCCACTGATTTTTATTTCAGATAGAATTCATATAAACTTGAAGAACAAAGGAAAAGGAAACTAGTTTAGGAAAAGTAAAGAAAACATTTGTTAAGAATGATATTAAAAGTTAATTGCCATGCTTGGTAAAATTATACTTAGGCACTTGTATACTCTTGTTTGATTTTTAAACAAGGAGAAAAATCTGAGCATACATGCCAAAATATTTCCCTTTTTTTATGATGCAATTTCACAGCCATTTCCATTCACTTTTGTATGATAAAGTAGATACTAATCATGAATTAAGGAAACAAAACAATTTTAGTCTTATTGGTAGAAGAGGATTTATTAAAACTTAGCTAGCATAGCATCATCTTATTTATAAAGTTTAAATTTCAAATCTCTAGATCAAGTCTTGAGCAGAGAGTTGAGAAGTGTTTCAACAAAGAATGAAATATTTCCATTGTGCCCAAATACTTATATGTGTATAGTAAGCATAAGAAACTAAAAAAAAAAAAGTTTTTTCTTGATTGGTCTTCATATACATTGGCATTGTTTTTCCAACTACATTATTTATTAATTCAACAAATACATATTGGGCAATCACTTTCTGACATGCATGCTAGGTAACAATAATTGAAAGATGAGTGAGATGTTATCCTTGCCCAAAGAAATTCAGTCCAATTGGGAAGACAGACGTAAATAACAGTGCAATAGTAACAAAAATAGATAAACAATAAAGCTCTGCAGGGATATAGTGAAACGCATATAACTTTTTTTCAAGTCAACAACTTTGTTGAAAGCCATTATATGTCAAACACTGCATTAGCGGTAACATCATAATGAAAAGAAAGTTGAACTTATTTCCTCATACTATCTTTGATATTAATTCTTTCTAGCTGGTAAATCATAAAGAAATTACTTCCTCTCTCTGAGGACACTTTTCATGATATGTAAACTAGGAATAGAACATCTAGTAACAAGTCGAATATGAAGATAAACTTTGGTAATAATTTAAATTCTATGAAAATTATGAAACCTTAATCAAGGACAAGACCACCGTATTCTTGATATAAACAGTGTGCCACATAACATTTTTGTCACAAACATAACATACATAAAGAATACAAAAAAAAAAAAAATCATCAGTATGCAAATACCTAGGTAACCACCACAAAGTTTAAGACACACTCCCAAAATTTCAAATGCTGCATCATGACCCTGTGTGCAATCATAACCCCATCATAGTGAGGGCATCTCCTATTTTGACCTTTTTTATTTTTAGTATATTTTCTGATAACAGGTGACATTTTTGTTTTATTTTTAGCACAAGACGTTTATTTTTAATAGTTATGTCACAAAGATTGTACAAATGGAAGATACGGAATATGAAGATAATATACTATAACCATATATTGTACAAGATTACAAAGAAAATAAAACATTCATCACCACCCATATTGTAACAGGTTCCGGGAGCTCTTATCACTGACAGCTTGTGTTCCCTGACCAACTGTAACTTTATTTTTAACCACCTCTGTGGTTTTAAAATATTTCCACCAATAGAATGTGGATATATAAACACTATTTTTTGCTTTTATAACTTAAATTAAACAGAGTTGCACAAAATGTATTTTTTGTGTCTAGCATATTTTGATCAAAGATGCATTCACGACATTCATCTACATTGTTGCATATAGCTGCAATGAATTATTTTTACTGCAATTTAATCTCTTCCATTTTAGGTGTATAGTATGATTTTTGTTACCTTTGTACCACTGATAGGCACTTAAGTCCAGATAAGAAAACCTTAAGTACACATCAGTACATTCACCTTTAATCCAGGGTTTATACTACTTTTATTCTTTTCTGAATTTTAATTCCCCTTCTCTCAGAGTGAGAAATCTTGTTCCCATTATCCTTAATAACATAGCCTATGATCAAAACCCCTGAATAAACCAACCATCAACAGTAACACTGCAATAATTATGCCTCACTGAGATTTAAGTTGACATTCCCCAGTTTACTAATAAGTGTGGTCACATATTCATATATTTATTGGCTCATATGAATCTATTCTTTGAGATGATCATGCACAAATTCAATCTACTTGTGTAGTTTGGTTTTTTATTGGTTTTTAGGTGTTATTTTAAGATCCTGGATTATGACACATTCATCTTTATTTTTCAACTCAAAATAAATTCATTTTTACTGAACGCATGCAAGAAAAGTGGAAAGTTTATGAATCACTTATCTGTGTTCACTCATCCCGAATTGTTTAACATAATAGGACTATGGTACCAGATTTTCTTTCAAACATCCTGTCTAGGTAAAGAGAACATACTTCACAACTCATCAGTCCACTACTGATAATGGGGCTGCTGGTGAGAGCTGACATCTTGTAGTCACACAGTAGTATGATAATTCTGCAGTGAATTTTTCTGCTCTGACTCCATACAGTGCCCATCAATTTTTTCCATCTCTGTGCCTATTCTCAGTGCTGTTGCCCAGAACCCAAAGTTTGATTCAGAAGAATGTGTCTAAGGAGTTTTCAGAAGTATAAGACAAAAAGTATTTCTCCCCCATGATCTTGATCTTCTTATTTTCATGACGTTATATTACATTTCCTTTTGTTTAATAAAAATCATTTAACCACAGATGTTTGCAGCCTCTTCCACTGACAGTTGGTTGAGGGAATGGTTGGTCAACCCATTTAATGGTCCTAAAGTAACAGAAGCTGGTGTGGTCCCCCCACATAGGTTTAGAGCCTTTCTAGGTGCATTTATGATTATGAGAACAGTTTTTCTTTACCAAAACATTGAAAAGAGGTTATGCCTGCAATTATAGCAGAGAAGTACCAGTGAGTTAACACTACTCTTCCCCCTGGGACAGCCTTCAACACATGACCCCCAGAAACAGTCCCATAAATAAGTGGCACAGAAATGCCATCCCTTGTGATGGAAGAAAAAATATAATAATCAATTCATCAGGTAACAGTAACATTTTATATGATAGAATTTTACAATATGAAAATGCTTGATTTAGAATAATGATGTCAATATAAAATAGTTATAGATATAAAGCATGTATAATTCTTGCTATGTCATTTGAATTGTAAAACTGAAAAATGATTCCCATGACTGGTGCCAGCCTTACTGCAATATAATCCACTATTATCCTTCAGCTGTCACTCATTATGGGTTTTTAATTTAATTTTAATATTATGTTTTGTAGACTTTTATTGTTCCCTGTTTACTTAGTGAATCCAGCAATTATTTATAATAATAAAACTGTGGGTTTAAAAAGTAGCTCATTGAATAACATTTAGTTAATGAGTGCGAAAACTTTTGCAATCTGTTACTCTTGGATCTAGGGTAGAAGATGGATTAGGAGAAGAATTCACCATCCATCAGAAATAATGTTGAAGCATGTTGTCATTGTGATTAACTTTCCAACACCTGGCTAAAATGATGTACAACATACATTTATAAATGATGAGAAGGCATAAATTATAATCTGATGGGCATTTTTCTTTTAGAGAAAGATGGAAATTTAACCTAATGAATGTCTGATGCAGGATTTAGCAAGCACTTTAACTCAGATCGTTTATTTATAAGCATCTTCTATTGCTGTGTGATGGCACATACGTCCACAGACACATGCATGGATGCAAACTTAACATGGTACTAAAACTAGGACCTGGAGTGGATGGGACTTAGCAAAACAGAAGGATAAATACTCCCTTTCTTTATGTGCAGTGAATAAAAATACTAACATAATGCTTTTTTTAGTATCAATAGCAAACAAATAAAAATAAAACATCCATGGGGAATACTATCAGTGAAAGAAGCAAATGATTGTGAGCCAGGAACTACTAGGTCTACTCCAGCTAGGGAGAAGAACAGAAAATGAAAGAATGGAATTAATGCTGGGAATTCTTAAAAATGCTGTCTCATCTCAAATGTGATTGTGATGGAGGTCAGTGAGTCCAAAGTGAGATGCTGTGGGAAATGTGAGGCAAAAACAACACAGTTCTGTGTACCCAGAGTACTAGGGAAGTGACTGGAATGAATTGCTTCTGATAATGACAGTGTTCAGATGCATAAATGCAAACTCATGATATTGAAATAAATGCTAATTGAGTAAAATAAAAGGATCTAGCTATGAGAGATGGCACAGGAAGAATGGTAGAACCACCACAACTCCTAAACTCAGAAATTAGGCATGGATTATAATGTGTGTATTTCCCTATAATTTTTCAGAATCTACAACTAAGTTTTTCCTTTGATAACATCGGGCTTGGGCCATCTTTAAGGGTACCACTCAGCCCTAAGAGAATCCTGCTAAAAGGAGGAATTGTTTCTATTCACAATTTTCTTAAATTATCTTTAAAATACTTCCTTATTTTCAAATGTATCATATGGTTTATTTTCCACTAATTCATCCATCCATCCACCCATCCATACAAACATCCACCCAACTATACATCCATCCACATGTGCTTGCATGGGTACAGCCACCTTTCTCTATATATAGATGAATAGAGTAATGCCTGTAATGTTGCCAAACAGCCACAGTAAGTTTAATCTAAGTCTACCTGAGCTATTGCTTTATTCTTTCACTTTGTGAAACTTTAGAATTCATTCATTATTATGAAGAGTAAAATAAAAATATAGACAGCTCTTTTCTAAGTGCTACTAGGAAATAGAGTTCATGAAAAGAAGGTCATAAAGACTGCATTTCCAACCTTTTCTTTTTAAATTATTTTACTGCCACAAGTTTGAGGTATATAGTGTTTAGGATTTTTGTGTGGAGTTGATACATGTACATAACTCATCTTAATTTCTTTTTACACCTTTTTCTCTCTCCTCCGACCCCTCTCTCTAAACTTTTCAAGAGAACAAGAAGGATGCAGATCTTTATTTCTAGTAATAAGCATGGTAACAGCAAGAAAAACAGGGGTTTGAAAGTGGGATGAAGAGAGAAATGTACTTTGCTGTTTCTAACATTTATCTTTGTATTTTTATTCATTGTTTTGTCTTTGTTTAATGCAAATTTTGTCTTCTGCTATTAGTCAAGTTTCATTTGTGTTATAAATGCCACAATGAAGGATGTATATTGAGATGGATGTGTTTTGCACGCCTACTAGTTTGTAGGAGTGTGTGTGTGTGAAGAGAAAGGAAAGGCAGGGAGTGTAAAGCAAGTCAAGATATTATTTCAAGACATTTTGAAAACAATGGAGGTATATACTTGCTAGTCACTATCTGTCAATAAAATTATGGGTCACAAAAAGAAAAGTATGCAGGACTTTGAATTAACACTTGTTTTAACTAAAAAAGTTAAACATACAATAACTAGCTGCTATTCTTCCCCACCCAGAGATCTTAACAGCTTCCCAAGATATTAATGCTATTGTATTACATAAGATCACATTATTTCTCTTTTTGCCATGATATACTGTATAGAAATTTATTTATAGCATCATTTCCAATTTTTGTCTTGAAAAAATGTTCTCTAAAAGAGAGTCAAACAGAATATTAGCAATAGTCCATATTAGCAGCGATTTCAACTTTCAGGCACATGACTCTGCAAGGTGTGTACCATTCCCAGCCCTCACCTCTCTCATCTTCAGGCCCTCAGCTATTGTCTTTCCACAGAGGACTCTCACTTCAGCATGTTAGAGTAGTCCTATCATTAAATTCAAAACTAAAACCAACTTGTAAAATGGTAATAATGTGGTAGTATCATGTACTGAAATGCATTACTATTACATTTTAAAGTATAAAAAATAATTTTCAAAAAAATTCAGAATCATGTGTCAACATCATTAATAACTAAATTCGTGATAATACAAAATAGACTTCTTTTGTACTATAAATTGTACAGAAGAGCATTTCACAGTATTGTTGAAGACATCACAAGTGCAACGTCTATTTAACTCTTCAATATTTTGTGGGCTGACACTGGATATTCACATATCCCTCCAAATACGCATATCAAGATGTTAGCTCGTGCAGCTTTGGTAAACCCTAATTCTGTTTTCTTAAGAAAAAACAATGACATTTCCTGGGGTCTTAAATGCTGGTTGTAGTCAGTCTTTTTTTTTTTTTTTTTAATCTGTAGGGAGAAAAAATACAATTAATTGTTAGTTGTCACATTTGGTAAACTCAACTGTCAAGGAATTTCCAATAAGCAGCTAAAAAAAAGAATCAAAAATGGTTTTTTGAATTCTTTGGATGACTTACATTTCTTGAAATAATGCATTACAATGCATCATCAGGCTACTGAAAAATTGTAAAAACCAAACCAAAACAAAACAAAACAAAAGAATCCCATGGTGTACCTGTGGCAAACACAACTTCAGTCCTGGAAAGGAAATAAAGTTCATCACCAGTCACAATATAGGTGAAAGAATTTAGGCTAAACAATTTTGTGAAATCATAATTAGTGACAGAGCACAGAAAAACTCTAGTTTCCCAAATATCCCTTTTCACACTGCTGCCTTTCAGATTAAAAATGTTTTCAAATCTTGAAACATTCAACTTCTAGACCTCCACTCTTTTTTAAAGTTTCAATTTATATGTGGAACACTGACAAAAAACAAAACAGCAGACTAAAGTTGGAATATTGAGATAATGACATCACTTAGTCTCTAAGAAATAATTCTGATTTCAAACAAAAGGGCAGATTAAAGTGCTCATAAACAAGGCATATGCAATATATAAAAAATTGCTTATAAAAATACATTATTTAGGATTTTTTTAACCCTGGTGACTAAATCACATATTTTAATGGTAAGCTTTCAAATGCTATAACTAAATAGAAAATAAGATGAGAGGCCACATAAAGTATGTGGCTTAGATAAAGGTTTCTTATCTATCTCATAAAACAGCTACACTTTGCCCATTGTTATGTGCCAACAATCTACATTTCACACATGTTAAATGACCTGTAGAGCACGGCTCTACATGGTGTTGTACATAGTTTGCATGTATTATTATTATTATCTATTAGGTCATTCTCAGTTCTGCACTGGATTGGTTTCTAGGTACTCAGGCCCTTTATACGAAATGGCACAGTATTTTCAAATAATCTATGCACAATTTCTGGTGAAAATCATCTCTAGATTACTTACAATGCCTTTAGTGCAAATATTACATAACTAAATTATTGATATGTTCAGTATATTACACGCAAGAAAAATAAGAGTGCATGTATTCAGTACAAAGCAATTTTTAAAACAGTTTTCCATTCAGGGCACACTGAATCTGCACATCCCACAACCACAGATACAGAGCATTGACTATTTATGAAGCAAGCTATGCTAAAGACAAGAACACTTGCAATCTGGATGAATATAATGATTTTGTGGTTGTTGCTTTTAGTACAGTCCTGAGCTTGTGTACATTTTACTATTTTTTAACCTTCATCTATGGGTAGTTGTGTAAGATAAAAATTAATATAAATTTGATAGAAGTAATTGAGATTTCACAGATTTTTCTGAATGTATTGCAATACCTTTGCAGAAAATTGAGATTTTTACATTACTGGCATTTCAGAAAAACTTATTTGGCATTTATAATTCATATTTAATGATGATCTCAGCATTGGGCTTTTCAAACTAATACACAGTGTCTTTTATTAGAAAGACACCTGGTTTTTGGCAGATGATAGATTTTCTTTTTGGAGTGTCACATTTATTCAGTGATGATTTTGAAATATTTTTATATTAAGACTATATTAATATGGCATGATTGCAAATATCTGTATATGAGAAGATAAATCTTGTTATTTAAAAAAATTTTTTTTGTTTGCTAAGGCTACTTAGGATCTGCCTTCAGAAAACTGTAAGTAAGCATTTATTCTCTCTTGTCACAGAAGTACTTGAATGGAATTATTTGAGAAGCACTGTAATATAATAATCCCAGGGTCCCAGTAGCCTTAGGATATACATATTTTTCTCCTACCAGAGTTTATGATCAGAAAAACCTTCCATGCTACACGAATATAGAAGTTGACATTGAAAGAATTTCAATGGCGATGAAGCCATTTCTCCTAATTCCTATATTTTTGTGAAAATGAACAGGATACAAAATGAAGATAAAATTGTCTGTCTGAAGTAAACCAGGAACACCTGTTCCACAAATACAATAACAACAGTATTGAAAATAATATAAAGATGAAGCATTTTATCCCTCATGTCATGAAATAAAGCACAAACAGAAAAAGATCACTAATGCCAATGCCCAGTAACTCACCAAGGAAAGGGCTGAGGTGGAATGGACCTGTCCAGTGGACACTGTGGGAGGAGGTACAGCTATTCCTGAGCCCTGCACTTTTGGGAATGGCCATGGCAAACAGTTGAAAGAGAATCTTTTCACATAGAAGTTACACTTTTTAATGTAACTGCCTAAAAATCTATCAACCCCCATACTCTATTTTAGTCATTCTGGAAGAGAAAATATAGTTCTTAAGTGCCACACACAATGTTAGTAAAGGTGCCAAGGCCACACTTTAGTTCAAGTAAAAATGAGCCATGGCTTGTTAGTGTTGACTATTGGAATGAGGTTGCAAAATAATCTCAAGGGATCTGATTACAATACTGATAGAAATTATTAATTTTCTAAGCTGATAATCTAATTCTAAAGCAAGTTTTAAAAATTTCTTCTTTTTTTGGAACTTTATTTTACTGACATACTTTGTAAGGTGCTTGATTTTCTCTTTCACAAGCCATTTAGTATTTTTTAAATTTTTTTTTTAAAATTGTTTACACTCTCTAAAATATATTGAAGATTTTTTATTTTTACTATTTTTATTGTCACTTATTAGAAATAGTTAATTTGAAAATTGGATCTTATATTTTGAAAAAAACTACCAGCAAACTTCAATTTATTTTTTTTAAATTTTATTTAAAAGAAAATAGACACAGAAGATAGAAACAAAAAGCATGAAAGACAAACAACAACAACGACAGATCTGATACAATTACACTGTAGGTTTACACTCTGAGGTGGTTGAAGTTTGACAGTAGTTACAATATCACATATCGTTACCTTCATAGGGGTTGATCATATTGACAGACATAGACAC
>RJWM01034464.1:0-19091 GCA_004363535.1 Dasyprocta punctata | reverse complement strand
AAAAAAAAAAAAAAAAAAAAAAAAAAAAAAGAGAGAGACAGAGAGAGAATTGTAAAAAGTTTGTTTCACCTTATCCAGCATTTGTAGCTCTTCTCTTTTCCCTTTCTGACTCTCATTGGTTGTAAGTCTACAATGTTATCCAACAAGAAAAGTATTTAGTGTACTTTCAAAGGAAACAGTGTTATGATTTACATAAGAAAAAAAAAGGAGAGCTAATTGATAACCCCTGGGGAAAAACTTTGACCACTCTACTTATAGTAATAAACCTACAGCTATGCGAAAGATTGAGCATGGCCAATGCATCTAAAAGTGCACTTTAATGTAATTCTTATTATTTTTCTATGTTTTCTCATGTTTGTCTGCCTATTTTCCTGTATTAATAATTGATTAAAGTATTTGGACATGCTTCATTAAAGGGTTTTTTTCCTCACATCTGTTTACACTTTCCTTTTTTTTTTTTTTTTTTTTTTTTTTTTTTTTTTTTTTTTTTTTTTTTTTTTTTTTTTTTTTTTTTTTTTTTTTTTTTTTTTTTTTTTTTTTTTTTTTTTTTTGACTTCGTAAACTTTTGGTTCTTTGGGGACTCTCCACAGAAAATCAGTTCTTAGGGGTAGTCAATCTCACTTAAAACATTTCCAAATGAAGGCTAATAGGCTTAAAGTTTATGTAGGACTTGCAAATAAAAGCCTTAAAGTTTGGTAAAATAACAACTGGGGTGGGTGAAAGGAAAATATATAACTAAAATAAATCAGTAGTATATCTTAGCTATCTTTTGTATATATACAAAAAATCAGTTTGGGCTTATATTGTTTGATCAATTATGTATGCCTAAATCTTATAATCTGAACAATCCCTTTGAAGATAATAATACATAATATATTAACCACTGTCAATTTCCTATTTAAAAAGTTTGGTAAAATAACGACTATGTAAGACTTAGGTAAATATGTATGGTTTTGTGTGTTAACTTTAAATTACATATCATCCTTCAAAAGTTCTACTTAAATTGGTTTATAGATAGATTTTCACGTCAATAGCCATACCAATGTGAATGCACCTGATCTCATCTGATCTCAGAAGCTAAGCAGGGTCGGGCCTGGTTAGTACTTGGATGGGAGATAAATGGACACTCAAGATATAGACCACATGTGCTAGCTTCACATGGTTTAATAGTGAGTTACTTTAAATTGGTTGGCCCTATGAGAGAAGAAGTACCCCCATTTACCTTTTAGCCTCCATTTTAGCTGTTCAGTAGTTAAGCGTTAGATGAACATTAGTCCCACTCCTAACAGAGCCCCCCTTCTAGTTAACCATAAAACCATAAAAAAAGGAATAAATGGTCTTAACACAAAGTGGTCAAACTGACCGTTGCCTGCATCCTGTGCACCAAGTAACCCGATGTTTGGAGAAGGGGTCCTGTGACATTCCAAGAAAATGATGTGGGTTAACAGTGATCTCCATAGCAACTGTAGGATCTTCTGATTCCTTTCCTAAAAGTGTATTTAAGGGGACTTGAAACTAAAACTCGGGGTCAGCAGCTCTTTACTTTGCTGTATTTGCTGCTGGCCACCGGCTTTTCTGTTGAATGAACTCACTTGTTTCTCGACTCTTGGTCTCCCATGAGTGGATATCTCACTTTGTCATGACAGTACAATCCAAGAAAGTCTTTAGAATTGGTGTCATGCTTATGTCCAAGTTGCAAGCCTATCAAGGTAATATTTATCTTTTAAAAATTAGTTTTATAAATACAATGTCTGTTGTTTTCTATGAATAATGACTTAAATGCTTTTCTTTTATTAAAGATAAAAATCATATATATAGCTTTATATCATGTTCCTGCTATCTTAAAACATTAGTGGGGTACATGCATGACTGTCCCATCAGGCAGCTTGAACCACCTTTGGTTAACAATTTAACATACGATCATGGGATTCAAATCAGAGTTGCCTGGCAGTAAGGCACGCAAATGAAGGCCCTGTCCTGAAAATGTTAAATATTAACTATGCTGTGCTCTGATTCTTATGAGTCATCTAAAGTAATTAAGAGCGTAAGTAAATATAAATAGGTTAATGCTAATAAATGTTCATAACAGCATCTAATTCACCACTCGCTATCTATTGAAATATGCTTGACTTCTTTAAATTTATAAAAGAAAATATATTTTAGTTGATTAAATGTGTTTTTAAAATTATTAGTATAATGTTATAAGATTACTTTCTTTACTGAGTTTAATTTCTAATATTTAATTTTATGTTAAATAAAAGAAACTTCTCCTGAAGAGTGTCCTTTGCACTTGAGGGGAAAACTCTTTTCTGCGACTGAAAAAGCAGCTTCCTGACCCAATTTGCTTCAATTTTCTCCACTGAGAAGAGAAAATTTCTCCTTCTCAACAAATGTTAAGGAAATGATTTGATATGTAATTAAATTAGCTATAATTTTATCATTTTTTTGTACCAGGAATCAAACTCATGACCTTGAGCTTGTCAGGCAGGTACTGTACCCCTGAGCTACATCCCTGGCCCTAAATTAGCAATAATTAAAAGATTAAGTTTTCTATGTCTAAAGCAATAAGGTTTTCTTAAGATATTCAAATTTTCTTGGTTAAATTTACAAAAACCAGATAGAAAGCAAAGATTTTATATTTTCCATTGTTAGATTTTTGGTTACTTAAGAAACTGAGCTTTAAGAGTTAAAGACTCTTTAAATGCTGACATATAAAATCTTTTCAATAGTCAATTTATAATTGATATATATTTTACAACATCCTATAGACATCTGAAGACAGAATATACTATAAATATAAGTTTTAAGGCTGTTTAACACATCAATGTAAACTAAGTGTTCATTTTATACAATATATATTACTTCTAAAACATAGACAAACATGGGTGTGCATATATTTCTGTGTGCCACCACCTATGTGGCTCCTGAGGTTCTTGGGGTGAAGGACCATGAGAGGATGAAAAAAAACAAGAGACAAAGCCGGGGTCAGGTGGAGCCCTTAGCCTCCTGATGGGAGGAAAGGTACTGCTCAACCACTGTAACACATTTATTTATATACTCCTAAGAAGGATGTTCATTTCAACTCCACTTCCTAGGGGCTTGTTTGCCTGACTGGCCTGGGCCCGTTGCCCTCTTGGTGCTAGAACAGCTTGTTTACCTGGCTTATTTTGAGCTCTCTGTGTTTTCAGGGCTGGGATTGCTTTAGCCCCACACATATGGTCAATCTCCAGCTTCAACGGCTCCCTACAGCTGTGGTATGATGCTTTTAATTCTTATGGTATGACACCCAGAAGGAGAATGACTGGGTCAAATGGAATCTCTAGTTTTAGTTTTTTAAGGAATCTCCACGATGATTTCCACAGTGGTTGCACCAGTCTACACTCTCACCAACAGTGGAGAAGGGTTCCTTTATCCTCAAAGCCCTGCCAGCATTTGTTATTAGTTGTTTTCTTGATAATGGCCCTTCTTTTTGGAATGAGATAGAATCTCAGTTTTGTTTTAATGCACATTTAATGTTGAACATTTTTTCATATATGTATTTGCCATTTGTACTTCTTCTGAGAAATGTCTGTTCATTTCAGATGCCAATTTTTGCATTGGGTCTTTGGGTTTCAGAGGTCAGATTTTTTTCAGTTCTTTATATTTTCTAGATATTAGTCCTTTGTCTGAATGCACTCCAATGTTTATAGCAGCATAGTTTGTAATAGCTAAATCTTGGAAGAAACCCAAATGCCCATCAACCAATGAATGGATAAAAAAAGATGTGGAATTTTTAAAGTAGAACAGACTATTACTCATCCACAAAGAAAGATAAAACAGAGACATTTATAACTAAATGGATTGACCTTGAGACCATAATCATAAGTGAAATAAATCAGACACAAATGTGTAAATATCACTATCTCCCTGGTATAAAAAACTGAAAATGTACATAAGAGTATAAATGTACATTAGATATTGTGAAATAGGAAGAAACTATTCAAAAGGAAAAGGGAAATAAGTATGAGGGAGGGAAAAGGAAGGAATGTAAAGAAAAAATGAGAAAAGGATAAAATTAAAACCAGGCTTTGTGCATGGGGAGGGGAAGGGGGTTTGAAAAGAGGGGACGGGAATGGGGAACAAAAGAGCAGAATCAAGATATATCATATACAGATACAAATTCCCTGTAATGAATGTGGTCATTATGTATACCTAAATTGTGCCAATAAACTTAAATTAAAAAAAAACTTAGAAAATAGAGTGACCAAAATTTTTGCATCTCTTTAAATTTGGTCCTGCCATTTAACATTTGATATATAAGAAACAAAGAAACAAACAAACCAAAACTGTATATATATATATATATATATATATATATATATATGGGCTTTGATCAAGGAAGCATTTTGCTATTGTTTAAATAGGATACACTAATATTGGGTAATAAGTCTAATTGTGGCCATCAACACCATTTCCTAAACATATAAGAGTCCTTTGATTCTTGTCAGTGCAGTTAAACCATGTAAACCTGTTAAAGGAAACTAAATGTTGCTCTTAGATTAAAAACTAAATAAACATATGTAAAATTTCTGTATGACTATGATGCTAATTATTGCTAACTTCACAGTGTATTGAATGCCTTTGCATTTCCCAAATGTACAGGCCTCCTAGGATGCAGAACCTGGAAACACATTATACTGATGACTACCAGACTAGAGTTGTTTGTAATGATGAATGTTTTCAGGTTTACATTTATATGATTGTTACATAATTGTGTTTTAATGGAGGTACCTAAATGCTGGGCAATCCAGGCACTGTCACTCTAATGACTAGAAGTTGGGCATAAATAACATATAAAGTACATTTTTAAACAAGTACATTCTACTGAAATGGCACTTTATTATAAGGTAAGAAATTTAGGTGAAATTTTCTTCATGTCATTTAATATTTTATAATTGGATAAAGATAATCAAAAATTTGATTTATACTAAAATTGGATTTTAAGCATATTTCAGAGATAATAACAAAAATAATGGTTTTAATATAATAATGTCATCATAATTGTTATGATGCTGTTTGCTGTTGGTTTTAAATTTTTCTTATAAAACTTCCTCTACTAAGGATTTATCTTCAACATTGGTCATTAAATGTATTTTCATAAATTACTAATATAAAGTTACAAGTTTGCTTTCTGAACTGAATTAAATTTATAATATTTAAATTTATATTAAATAAAAGAAACTTTCCCTGAAGAGGGTCTTTTGGACTTAAGGAACTGCTGGAGAAACTCTTTTTCTGTGGTTGAAAAAGCAACTGTTATCTATTAACATTCTACAGGAATTTGATTTCTAAGACAACTGTGTTGTCTTAGTAGTTCTTTGATCATTCTTTATATTTCATAATACAGAGCCAGGCATGGTAGCACATGCCTTTAATCCCAGCACTCAGAAGGTTGAGGCAGGAGAATCATTGTGAGTTCAAGACCAGCCTGGGCTATGCAGTGAGTTCAAGATCAGCCTGAACTGCATAGTGAGACCCTGTTTCAAAAAATAGGGCTGGGGATTTAGCTCAGTGACCTAAGTGCCTGCCTGGCAGGTGTGAGGTTGTGAGTTCGATCCCCAGTGCTCTCCCCCAAAAAAATCAAAGTGCTTCACATCCAGATAAGACCATGATAGTTAAGCCTGCTGCTCCCAATTCTACAATGGTGTAACTGACCTTCTGGGTGTTCAACAAGTGAGGCTTGGAGACCAAAATTAAAAAAGATAAGTGGGCTATGATGACAACCAATATTTTGACCCTTGCCCTCCATGGTCAGGCAAGACCCAGCGTTTGATGGGACCCCGCTAATGGAGTCTACAACTCTGATAAGTCACCCAATCTCCTGAATGGGGAGATTGTTGGACCACAGAAGAAAGGAGTCAACCAGTGTACATTGTGCTTAAAGGAAGGTCACTGAAGAGGGGGATGTCCCCATGCTTCCAAAGGAAGCCAAGTGGTCTAGCAAAAACCATGACCCATCCTGGAAGTTGATACAACTGGTGTAGGAAAAATCTAGAAGAGTTAAGAGACTCTGCGTATGGCCCCATAATGCTTGAGGAGCCTAAACTGACCTTGACAAATATATACAGAAAAAAATTAATTTCGATTAACATAGGTTTCACTTTAACTTAGTCTTGAACACCCAGCAAGAAAGTATAACCAAAATTATATATAGTGAGAGTAATAGTAATATTAATTAAACACTAGGCTAGATATTAAAAGGGGCTCTACTGTACCTAGGCCCTGCTGGCAGTCTCCAGGTACACCTATAATTTATACTTAAGAAAAGTTTTCATTTTCATTCTCACTAGCTATGCCAAAAATGTGTCCTTTAACCTCTGTCTGTATATTCCAATTTAGGTTATTTTAGTATACTTTCAAGTATCTCTCAGCTAAAGCTTCTGATGCAGGAGTGCCTATAAAATAAAAACGACAGTATAAAAACACAGTTACTAATTATTATTATTTTTGTGTTATAAACTTTGTTATTTACTTCAGACTTTATATATTTATGTTAACTGGAATCAGTAACCATGAAAGGTTTTCAGATCTACCCCTACAGTAAAGATTTTAAGGGTTCAGTGGTAAAAAAATAATAGATGTGTCTATTTATTGTATTCATTCACCATTGTTATAATTAAAATGGGGGGTCTTTGAAATTTTGGAGACATAATGGAGAGGCATCTGTGTGCTCTTAAATTCCATCTTTTATATTTCTGTAAATACCTCAAGACAAATAGAGGTTAATATTAAAGATGAAAGGCTTATATTAAACATTTCTGACTTCCACCTTTTTTGCAGCCACTATTCATCAATATTTTCCTCTTAATTTCTGGTTCCAGCCTATTTAATCTAGTTATAAAGTGAAGCTTAAGCAGCAATGACTTGTTAATGTCTTTGTCCTTATTTTCCAGCTATCAAAAGAGAATTATTCATCAAACAACAAAACCCAACTTTCTTTGTATCCCTTAGATCAGTCAGGGTGAGACTTTTGATCCCTGGCTAGGCAGGGTCAACGTCCCTTCTCAGCCTGAAGTAGTTACAAGAAGACAGAATGTTGGGCCTTCTGCACCCCCTTAAGAATAAGGGATCAAAGTCTCAGGGGTAAATGAGATAGAATAGTAGAAAAAAAGACAGGTAGAAAGGACACAAAGATATCATAACTAAAAGTCATACTTTTAAGAAGACTGCAACTTCCATGAACCAGCTGAAGATTACCTATGTCAGCACTTCTTTGGTTCAGTTTAGGCTTCTTCCCTACCAGATCCATCCCACCCAAAATTCCTCAAGAATACTGACAGTCCATAAAATTGGCTTAATTGAGAAAATAAAAGCAGGAACCTGATCCTAAGTTAAAGGAGGAGGTTGAGTGAACTCTGGTAATGTTTAAATTATCTGCTTCAATAATAATAATAATAATAATGTGCATACCTGTAGAATAGGCAATTACTCTTCTGAAGGGTGGGCCACTTTTTCCCAGGGTTTCTACCCCTTCAAGAGTTGTATAAATGTTCCCAGTTCCAAACTGTAATGCACCCTGTTGCTCTAATAAATCCTGATGCATCCTGAAAATTACTGATGCTTTGAAAATTCTTTTTCTTCAATGGAACTCAGAAAACCTGATACAAAAGGGTGGGTTAAGTTCTTTATTTTAGCTTTGGGAATCTCTCAGACACTGTGTTCATTGAATGGAAAGATTAGTATAGTCAAAAGGTATATACTGCCCCAAATCCCTAACACAATAAAAATGACATTCTTCAAAGGGCTAGAAAAACATTTTAGTTTATGTAGAACCACAAATCTTTCCAAGTTGACAATGTCATCTTGAACAAAAAATCCAAAACAGGAGAAATTATACTTCCTGATTTCAAAATATATTGCAAAGCTATAGTAATCAAAGCAATATGGTATAAGGATAAATACGGACACATAAACCAATGAAAGACTAGAAAGCCTCAAATATTAACAGTCAACAGATTTTCTTATAAAGGTGCTAAGAAAACGCATTAGAGAAAGAACAGTCTCATCAATAAATTGTGCAGAGAAAAATAGACACTTATTTGAGGAATAATGAAACAATCCATTTTTCTCACAAATTTTTAAAAAGATTAAAATGGATTAAACACTTAAAATGTAAGACCTGAAACTATTGAACTGATAGAAGAAAATACATGGAAAATGCTCTAGGACACTGGAATGGACAATGTTTTTTGGAGAAGATCCCAAAAGCACAGGAAATAAAAGCAAAATAGATAAATGGGGTCACATCAACCCTAAACTTCTGCACAGCAAGCAATCAAGACAGCAGAAACAACTTATATCACAGGAGAAAACATTTGCAAACTATATAGCCTACAAAGGATTAATATGCAGAACACGTAAGTAATTCAAAACTCTCAATAGTGCAAAAACACAAATAACCTGAGTTTACATTGAGAAGTAAAGCTGAATAGACATTTCTCAACAAAGACATAAAAATAAACATGAAGATACATGAAACCATAGGAAAAGTCAGCAAGAGGGAAAGAGAAACACTAACATCTTCCATGAGCCACAAGAGCTCACTGGCTTAAAACCCAAGTTCGTAGTCCCTATACTATCTGAAAAATCCCAAGTGCTGCATATGCAAAAGAGGACATGTGGGCTATTGACAGACCTGAGAGCCATACTGACTAAGGAATAGTGTCAAGTTGACATTTAAACACAAAATTAAGCAAAATATTTGTCTCCCAATAAAGGGTTAACGATGAAGAATCAAGCCCTCTGCCTCTTTTTATAGTAGTACTGGGAATCTAACCTAGGGCTCTGCACATGCTACACAAGTGTTCTACCACTAAGCTACACACCCAATGCTGAAAAGTCAATTAAAATAAGTAGACTGATATTCTCTAGAAAATTTCTCTTAAATTACAAAACCGATCCTAGTCATCCTGCAGAAGCAGAAGTGTTATAAACTACTGTCAGCTTTGCTTTAGACTTGATAGCAAATGTAGCTGCATTATAGGCAGAAGGAAACTGTTGAAATAAATGTTACCTACATATTGAAGGTAAGCCCAGTGTGGTATAATAGCCTCTCCCACTGGTGAAGTAGAGCTGATTCTTCTTTTCCTTTTAAAGAAAAGAATGATTCAGAAGTGTAACAAGCTCCAGATGAGCAGGGTTTCATGGCTTTAAGGACACAGAAAGAAAGTCTTCAAACGTGTCCCAAGAAGAAGTCATAGACAGAAAGATAATGAGAACTTGAGGGAGGGGAGAGTGAGAGTACGATGATCCACTTCAAAACTATGCCTCAGGCCACACTTGCCATTTCCTTTCTGTTGTCTTTTCTTCCCCTTAAAATGCCTTAATTCTGGCCAGAATGGGGGCAGCCATACTCAAGCCTCTCTCCATGAGTCAGCACCATTCACGGACTGTGGAGGGACAGAACCAGACCTCACCAGGAAGTGATCCCGGCAGGGAAACCTTGTCATTTTCATTGTTTTGTTGGTTGCATTTTATTCTCTTTTGTTTTGTTTGATTATGGTAAATCTGATGGCATGAGCAGCTGTTCGAAAGATTGCAGGACATATTATGGCAGCCATTTTGGATTCACTTTTGGCTTGTTTACAAGTCCTTTATTGTATTCATTGTTTCGTTTTTACTGTTTCTATTCCATTCTGTTCTGTTTGATTTTTACTGTGTCCGAAGGTATCTGCAGCTATTTTGAAGACAACAAAAGGCATTATGGTAACTTGTTGGTTTCGTAAGGTCTTTAAGTCCTGTATCACTTATACTGGTTTATTTTAATTGGTTTTATTCTGTTTTATTTTCTTTGGTTTTATCCTCTTTTTAAAAAAAAGATGCCTTAATTCTGAATGTCTGTCATAAACATTTCTGTGGCAGCACAAGCACCCATGTATTAGATGTCTGATAACTGAGCATTTAAAAGGGTTTAGCATGATAATCAAATGTCAGCATTATTTTAGAATGGCAAATAATAGTCCAAAAATATTCTATGTCCCAGTTCTCTCCTAAACATTAATTACAAGAAAATGAACCCTTCTAATTATCTTTAGTTTAGAAAGGAATTCACAAATGACAACTTGTTATTTGCAGGTCAAAATCAACACAGGATGTACTGTTTAACAATCTGGAGGTTGGAAAATTAAATTGGAGGAAAGAAGACAGACCGGATACAAATCAAATTAGTAGTTGTTTCCTTATTAGGTGTTTTCAAGGAGCACTAATAACTTAATAGTGAAGGTCTTTATTAAAAAAGAAAGACTATTCACATCTATTTATTGTAAAATTAAGTAGAATTGCAGAAATACAGTTAAGGGTTTTGGACTCAAAGGCAGAATCGTAAGTTATTGAATACTCTGTGAAGTGCTCAGGAATAGCAAAATATAATCATTTGACAGAACTTTCAGTTTGTTACTGTGGCTTAAAATGAAAATTATTTCAGAAAATGAAAAATTCTCAACACTTATGTGAACTTTATTCTTTTAGGAACCTTAGAAGTCTCTTGCTCTACATTTGTAATCTCACTATCTTGTCTTCTAAATATATTTATAGCACTAGCATGTTGTCTCTTTTAAAAAGAGAACATTTTACATCTTGTGATGAGTAACTAACTGTAAAAGGAAAGCAGGGTTTTGTTTGAGCACCTCGTCTTCTCCCTTCATATCACATGTATTTCTGAGTACTGTCTCTAAAGTTATCAAATTTTAAACATTGTGTCTGGTTTTTTATTTAGTTTGGGTATTTGTATATTTGTAAAATAAAATGGATCATTAAATTTATGTTGAAGTATTATAGAAAACAAAAGAATCATAAGATGAGTAGTTACAAGTACTATTATATAGCTTTGAGCTCTCGGTGACTGTAAATGTTTTCTCATTTTAACTTGGATAATCCTCACAAGCAGGCTTCTCATCCTCGTTTTTGAACACCCTCTGCATATTAAAAATAAAGAAACTGAAGATTGGAGAAGTTATCCTTAACCAGAGCCAGGTGGCTTGTCCAGAGTTTAACATAAATTTGACAGCAGATCCAAACACATTTTGAACAGCTTTGTTATCTGAAATACTGGTTCCACCATTAAGAAACTTAATGAGGTCAGAAAAACTGGTTAATTTCTCTGCCTCTTACTTTTCTCCTATAGAAAATTCTGTTATTGAAGTATGAATTCCAAGTCATCTTGAGGATCCAACATTCCATCGTTCCTTTGTTAAAAGCACATCACAAAAGCAGAAATAAAGTACTATTTGTGACCAAAATGCTTCATTTTTAAACACAGTTAATCCTTCCCCCTTGAAAATGTAAGCACACTGAAGAATCAATAATTTATTGTCAATACTTAGAGCTTGTTTTACACTGAAATGATGTCTGTGATTGGCATGAAGACAGTGATCATCTTTTAAAAATATGATTCTTGCCTTCATGGGACTCAAGGAGAATACAGAAAATGGACAAGTCAAGAAACAAGTTGAATACTGTGCATTAGCATAGAAAATTCAACAGGAAATAAGAGGCATGCTATGGAGGAAAGTCCTCCAGAAACAGAAAAACAACTTGTAAGCCTACAGATTAAGTAAATAAGCACAAAAGAGGAAGATATTTTATGCAGCAAGAGCTGCAGAAAAACATATTAGGAATAAACTAATATCCTAAAAGCTAATTTGCATATTACAAAGGTTCACCTTCCAAAATATGTCCTTATTTGCTGTTTTAAAACAGGTTCTAATGCAATAGAAATGATCCTAATTGTATCTGTTCTGTGGGCTAATAAAATGATTGTGTCAACACTTTCTATAACTGAAACAAATAGCTGAGATAATCAAATTATAAGAAAAGGTTTATTTGGGCTCCAAGTTTAGGGGTTTTGGTCCATACTCAGTAGTTCTGTTTGAGGCGTCTGGTGAGCAGTGTGTCAAGCTAGGCATACAAGGCCAAGCAAAAGCACCAACTTCATGGCCGAGAACTGAAGGAGAGGAAACAGATATGAGGGACTCACTGTCCCCTTCAAGGAGTTGACCCTAACATCATAGAGATCTCCCACTAGTACCCAGCACCTATATTCCAGCATCTTCCAGTAACACAAGCTGGGGCCAAGTCCCGAACACACATCTCTGGAGGACATTCAGGATCCAAACTATAGTAAAGAATTTTGTAGATGTTAAGTACTGTAACTAAGGCAACACTTTCATGTTTGAGCACAAAATATAAACCCCAGGCCCTTTCCTTCTGAACTCTTTCTTGAAGCTCAGCTGAACACAGATGATTCTGATACAGCACACCAGACAACTGAATCAATCCTGTGAAATTCAGAAGTAAAATACATGAATTTAAACTCACCCAAAGAACTAAATGCAAAGCTATTCTGAAACTGTTTGGAAAGGCATCCCAGAACCTATGCTGTAGCCACATATTAGAGGCATCTCAAAAGAAAAGAGGGAGGGAGAGAGAGAGAGAGAAAGGAAGAGAGGAGAGAGAGATTCTTTGGAAAATAGTAGCCCAGTAAGAATTATTGCCCCTCTGAGGTTTAAGAGGGCAAACCATCAATCCCACAGAAGTGGAAGAGGGGACAACCCATCTCATTATGTATAAGCATAACTTCACTAGTGGCTTGCGAATACTGGTAATTTGTGGATTTATGTATTTTAACAAGGTATCACCTACCTATAATTTTTAAACCAAAAAGGTAAAACAAATTGCAGCTTCTATTACTGAGTTTTATATCCTGTGGAAGGAAACATTGACAGTTATTTCAAATGTCTATTTTATGACAGTCTCTTAACTGCATGTCTGGTGGCACAAAAAATTAATGCCCTTAAGCATGTGGAATTTTATATTTAGAGGGGTTTCTCCATACTGATACTTAGGAAAGATGTAGACACTGGAGTTATTTTCTCAGTGACAACAAAAATGAGAAACCAAGGCCAGAGATTAAGGTTCAAATGAGAGCCGATTTAGGAAGAGTCCAGGTGTGGTTAGGCAGAGTGTTGGATCCCAGGCCCCAAGCACACCCTTCTGTTCTTCCAGGAAAGGCACAAAATAACTGTTTCTCACGAGCAGTCTTGCATTTCCCAGATTTTCCCTGGGAAATTGATGTCTACAAATTTCTATAGGCAGTTGAAATCCCAGGATTCCCACCATTACACTTTTGCCCTTGTTATATGCCTCTAAAAATAGTAAAATAATTTATTTTTAACAAATGGCTGTGTCCAATGTACACATTATGGCTGTAAAACTTTATGCATCTTTCATTACTAATCAGATGTTTCTGAAAACTCAAAAGCAACCAACTAGCAATGTTGGCAAGCTGTGAACGTGAGGTGCAACCTAAAAGGACAAAATGAGCACTAATACTTAAATTCTAGCTATGAACCAGTTTCAGGTCCCAGATAGATCCACAGTGACCAAGTATGGCCCCGTTTGGTCTGGCCTTTGCTATGAATGCTGTTAACTTTTCAAAGTTTGGTGCTACAAGTGATTTGTGTCAGGCAAGTAAATAATGTACAAACAGATAGACAACGGAGCTCTTTAAGGGCTTTGACCATCTTGTCACAGGAATAGTTCACTTGCTTTACTGTTAAGTACTTTTTCTTTTTTGAAGGTTCCTGAGTCCCACCATGTCACATAGCTCCCTTCTCCAACCTCAGGTTACTATTTACATATTAGAGCACATTACCTAGCAATGTTTTTAATAGCATGAATCATGCCCTCAGTTTTCTCTTATTCCAATTAAAGTGCCCTATATAAATATTTTTCTAGGGTATTAGTGCTCTTTCCAAAAGGATCTCTGCTGTTGTTTAAAAAAAATTGGGAAAATAATTTTCCCAACCAATGTACCATTGCAATTTACAAAATTTAATCAACTTTTAAAAGTTATGGGTAACATTAAGTCAGGCAGATGAATAAAAACCAAAGGTAAGAATATATTGATTCTATAAAACCTATCGTTAAATTTTTTTTTAGTGAACTTCTACTCAGTGACTTCTATGTGGAATGCTCTATTGTGAAGAAATGAGAATGAACCAAATAGACATACATGGTCTTGGGAACTTTAGTCCAAAAGAAATGGCAGTTCATTTTTTAAAAAGTCTTCAAGCACAAAACTTGAAGGGACTGTTATGAAAAGTAAAATAAGTGAGTGCTATGACGGAACAGTCAGGGAGCCCCACTTGGACAGGATGGGCTGAAAATTTTCTGGGACAAATGTTACGGTTTTGTAAGGTCATGGTGACCCAAAGACTGATGCTCAAAGTGTCTCTAAAGGAACAAAGCTCGTAGAAAGCAAAGACAAAACTGACCCCAGATGTGAATAACATCCCCTCCTGTCACCTAGCACTGCCCCTAGACATGCATAAATGTTGCTTTACAAAAATGAGCCATGGTCTTGACCTGGAGAAAATCATGGTATGTGCCACAATTCTCTGTGCAGTGCACAAGGGAAATTCACTTTTTCCTGTCCTCTCTTAAGCTGGGAGCCCTTTTCAGTGGAAGTTTCAACTGTTGTATTGTGGTGACACCAAACAAAACAGCCCCAAGCCCTCAGGATGTGTTAGGAAACTGTAAATAATGGTCATCTGCAACTCATTTGCTGCCCTTTCAAAAAGTAGGCAAATGACAAATTTCACTGATGGCTAGCTTTTTGTTTCATTTCATTTTGTTTTTGAATCTTGCTTACTGGTAACAGCATCATCAAAAATGATATGTAGGGGCCTGTGGCAGTTCTGTGATGAAACCCAGCAGTCAACCTTGAGAGAAGAAACAAAGCCACTGTGTAAAAGCATTAGAAAATCTTATACGAGCTTGACGGGTGATAGTTCTTCAAACAAGGACGATATTGCTTAATTATAAGATAGTGAAGCTGTGAGTTGACTTTAAAGAAGCTCAGAAACACTTCTCTTTCTACTCTGATGGATGAATGACTTATGTAGTGACCATCACTTGCTGATGTCTGTTTTAGGCACTACCTCTGGGCACTCCACACTGCCACCACAGTTACATCACAGCAATGCAAATTCTACCCTGATGGCTTCTCTTAACATACTTCAATGGGTCTCCTCAAATACATGTCAAAGTCCAAGCTTTCATTCCAGCCTATGAAGCCACTTTGACCTGTCTAAATCAGAAACTCACATTTACATTTTAAATTTAATGCAACAAAACTATTCATTGTTCCCTAGCACAACTTTCTATTCATTCTGCCCTTTTTCTCTCTTGCTGAACAATCTTCTGATTTTTGTTACTACCTTCTCCCCATCCACAAACTGAGCCCCCAAATTTCCTCCCTTAAAAGTCATCTCAGTCACCCTACCCTCAAGAAATGTTGTTTACCTCTTTTTTCCTCTTTCAAACTCCCAGGGCACTCTTCATATCTCTTCATCTTATTTTGAAATGCTCTATGTATGTCAGCATTTCATCTGTCTTGTTTTTAAATTTAGCTTTGTTGCTCTGGTACTTGGTAATATTAGAAATTTTGTAAAGAATTTGTTGAAATAAATTGAAGCAATTTGCCCATGTCTAAAAAATGGGAGAAACAGGACTTCAAGTCTTCGTAGGCTGAGGCCTGTGCTCTATTACATCTGACCGATGCAGTAAATGAGATTACATTGTTCTTCAGATAGATTGGGGCAAGAGAATTTGACAAGCCCCCACCACATGACTGTAATTACAGTCATCTTGGGAGTAAACAGAAAAGCAATATTTTCAGACAAGTTGCAAATGATTAATATCAATATATAATAAATCTGCTCACTTCTAGTGTCTGTAAGATAGCAGTAAAGTATGCATCCAAATGAAATATTTTTGTACCAACAAAGACCTTTAGTAATTGGATAATTACTACATTACTTGGTATTGTTTGCAGACATTCCATTATTAAATACAGATTCTGGAGCACAGGAGGAAATCACATTTTTTCTTGGTAGGCTGTTTTTTTTTTCTTCAAGTCTTTAAAGAATTAAAACAAAAAAATAATAAATAGTCTCTCCTCTCTTAGAAAAATTAGGAAAAAGGGGGACTATCTAGTGTTTATTGTCTGTAAGGGGTGAATGAACATGTTAAATATTAAAAGAAAAAATTTTATATCAATGCCTGGGGTCTTTTAAAGGGAATGCTAACAAACTTGCCCAATCTTTTCCCCACAGGAAAATATTACTCTATTATCTTGGTAAGAAATAAATCTGCCCTGTACTCTAAGGGTGATGCTGTTTCTGTCTCCTATGGCAAATTTTTACTACATAGGCATCTTTCAATCTCTAATCTGAAACAAAAACTGTCATAGATATGACAATTGGTCTGATAGCTAGTTTATAATATTAATTTTATTAGTAGAAGATAAAAGCATTTAATATTTTATGATCAAACAAACGAATTAATGACAATTAAAATAAATTGTCTCAATAGATGCAGAAAAAGCTTTTGACAAAGTCCAGCACTCATTCATGATAAAAGCACTATAGAAAATTGGAATAGATGGTCTCTATCTCAATCTGATAAAAGGTATCTATGACAAACCGACAGCCAACATTATACTAAATGGACAAAAACTGAAAGCTTTCACTCTGAACTCAGGAACAAGAGAAGGATGGCCACTTGCTCTACTCTTATTCAACATAGTTCTGGAAACTTTAGCCAGATGAATTAGACAAGAGAAAGAAATAAAAGGAATAAAGATAGGAAAGGAAGAAGTTAGACCAGCATTATTTGCAGATGACATGATACTCTACCTAGAAGATCCCAAAAATTCCACCATGAGATTTCTAGATTTAATAATCAGATTTAGCAATATAGCTGGCTACAAAGTCAATACTCATAACTCAATAGCATCCTTGTACATGAATAACAATCTCACTGAGAGAAATCAGGGAAACAATACCTTTTACAATAGCATCCAAAAAAATGAAATATTTAGGAATCAATGTAACAAAAGATGTAAAAGACCTCTATACTGAAAACTATAGTAGAGGATATTAGAAAATGTAGAGATATCCCATGCTCTTGGGTAGGAAGAATCAATATAGTGAAAATGGCCTTATTTCCAAAACTATTATACAAATTCAATGCAATCCCAATCAAAATTCCAATAGCATACCTCACAGAATTAGAGAAAACAATCCTAAAATTCATCTGGAACTGGAAGAGACCTAGAATAGCAAAGGTGATCCTGGACAACAAAGACAAGACAGGGGGCATCACAATTCCTGATCTGAAATTATACTATAAAGCTACTGTGATAAAAACTGTGGTACTGGCAAAAAAGCAGACCTGAAGATCAATGGAACAGATTAGAAGATGCAGATAAAACTGTAGACACACTAAGTTACCTTATTTTTGACAAAGGTGCCAAACACACTCATTGGAAGAAAGATAGCCTCTTTAACAAATGGTGTTGGTAAAACTGGCTTTCCACATGCTGAAGATTAAAACTGGACCCATATCTTCCACCATGTACTAAGTTAAAATCTGAATGGATTAAAGATCTCAACATTAAAACAGAAACATTAAATCTGCTGGATGATAGAGTAGGTAAAACTCTTGAAGACACTGGTGTAAGCAAAGACTTTATGAATAAAAGCCAGATTGCACAGAAACTATTGCAAAGAATCAACAAATGGGATCTCATCCTATTGAAAAGCTTTTGCACAGTAAGAGAAACCACCAACAGAATGAAGAGACAGCCCACAATGTGGGAGAAAATGTTTGCCAACTGTCCCTCAGATAAAGGATTACCATCGAGAACATATATAGAACTTTAAAAAATTAGTTCTCCAAGATTTAAAGACCCAATCCAAAAATGAGCATCTGAGATGAACACACACTTCTCAGATGAAGAAGTATAAACAGCAAATACGTGAAAAAATGTTCAACAGCATTGGTCATTCAAGAGATGAAAATGAAAGTAACACTGAGATTCCACCTCACCCCAGAAACAATGGCTTTTATTAAGAAGTCAACCAATAATGAATGCTGGAGGGGCTGTAGAGAAAAGGGAACCCTTCTCCACTGTTGGTGGGAATGCAGGGTTGTGCAACCACTGTGGAAGTCAATGTGGAGATTCCTCAAAAAGCTAGGATTGGAGGTCCCATTTGACTCAGCTATTCCCCTTCTGGGTATCTTCCCAAAAGTATTAAAAACATCCTACCACAGTGATATATGTGTATCTATGTTTATAGCTGCCCAGTTTATAATAGCTAGATCTTGGAAATAACCTAAACGCCCCTTGACTGAGGAATGGACAAAAAGATGTGGTATTTTTATGTAATGGTATACTGCTCAGCTATAAAGGATGATAAAGTAGACATTTTCACTCTTAAATGGATGCACATTTAAAATATACTTCTCAGTGAACTAAGTAAGTCACATATATGTAACCATCACATTGTTGCACTTGTGTGACAAACTGAAAGAAAATCTATGCATATAAAACATTAGTTAAGATAGTTAAAGAAAAAGAATTTTGAGTGAAAAGTAGTTTTCTTAGGGTCATCTTCAGATTTCATTTTTAATGCAAAATATTTATTTGAAAATAATAGAGCAATAGAACAAAAAAAGATAGTCATATAGCTGGTTTCTCTTTATTCACTGAGGTGAAAGTTTTGTGCTACTAATTTTCTGGACAATGTTTCATGTCTGTATTTTATACCCTAAACAACTGCTGTGAATATAACAATATGCAATATGCTGATTATTGTTACTCTCCTATTGACTTGTTGTGAAATTGTTTTACTTTGATTTCTTACTTTTCTTCTGTTTAAAATAAAAAATAAATGAATAAAATAAATTGTCTTGAAAAATAATTTGATTATTGAACAATACAGATTAATTTGGAAAGAAATTACATTAAAGTTTTATCCAATATTTTTTCCAAAGTGTTTCAAAATTCTTAATATTTCCGAAAACCACTCAATTACATTAAAACAAAGTTTTCCTACTCTGAATTCTTTTATTGCTTTTAGGTGCTTTCAGATACTAGAGAATGATATTGAGAAAAGTAGAAAAGATTTTCATCATTTAAAAATGGCCCAAAGATTGACTTTAAGCATTTAGTATTTGTTTCTAATGTTCTGTTTTTTTCCTCAAGG
>RJWM01034463.1:0-19690 GCA_004363535.1 Dasyprocta punctata | reverse complement strand
ATCAATCTTGCATGTCTATATCTGTTAATGTAAGAAACCATTTTAAAGATAACGATGCGCAAATTGCAACCATTGTCAAGCTTCTATCTTCCGGCTTTGTAAACCTGCAATGTTGTGTATTTACGCTAGTTGTTTGCTTGTCTCCTTTGCTTGTTGTTTTTACTATATATGTCGTTTTTGTTGTTGTTGTTGTTGTAGTCTTTGTTTGTTTTGTTTTTCTTCGCTCAAATAAAATAAAAAAAAATAAATAGTGCTAAATAACACTACTTTGCTATTATTAATTTACTAAACATGAATGTGTTTTGTGAGTCATCAAGATGCAGTGGAAGAAACATTTTTCCTTCTACCATACAAAGTTCCTAGGTAGAAATCTACATTAATACTAAAAAATGTACATACAGGAATATAAGGTAAGTTGTATGTGACAGACTTAATAAGAAAATGAAAGCCTAAATATATAAGACTGAATAATTTTGTATGAGTATTGAAGAAGAGTGAATGTTGTACTTGACAACACGTGTGGGACAAGGGTAATAAACAAGGAGAAACTTAACAAGCTTTATTTATTGAAATTCCTCTTAGAGTCCCAGACTTCAAAGATGAGGAATTTCCTTCTTTCTAAGCAGAGAGAGACAAGCTTGTATGTTATTTCGGGGTAGAATTGCCCAGCGAGATCCAAAAGTCTTTCCTGATAATTCTCAAATTCCTCTAACTCAAGATATTTAGCATTCCCAGCAATAAAATTAATCCAGGGTTTCACCAATTATTCAGATAAAATCAACACAAAAATTTGAGTTAATATCTCTGAAAAAAAATTTCCTGCCTGCTTTATGAAAAGTAACAGTGACAGTAGTTTATCTTGAACCATTTTTAATTATGTTACACTAGAATGTTTTCTTTCCAGATGATTATTAAGAAGCTAACAAAAAAATGGTCCCAGGTTCCACAACAGGAACTGAATTATGCTGTTTTCTGAGTATTTTTCTTTTCATTTGTCTTGTTTTTAATGGAGCATGATGAATGCCTATAATTTTGTTCAGATGACTACAGAACCTGGAAAAGCTGTTGTTGCTATTGATGCATAACATACTGCTATTATTGGTCTTTTTATATAAATATAAATACATGTAATTTGAATTTTTGGAAACTGTAACTGTGCTGTCAACTTTGGAAAAAGTTATCCCAGTTTACCATGTTGAGGTGAAATTGTACAGAAATTTGCAGCCATTTTTCCTAGAAATATTAAACAATATTTTTGTCCACTCACACACGGGAATGCACTATTAAATATGTAAGGTCTTATCTACATGGGTTCAATTATAGAAGCCAATAAAATACTCTCAAAAAAAAAAACCCTTGAGTTAAATCATGCCTGAGAAAAAATGGACATAACAGATATCTACAGAATATTTCACCAAACAGTTACCAAATACATGTTTTACTCATCACACAGAACATTCTTCAAAGTAGATCATACGATAGGCCACAAAAAATCTCAAAGAATTTTTAAATCAGAATTACATATAGAAAATATGGCCACTCCATGCAATATACTTCATTTTCTGGTAACTGCTGTTGCTCAGGTAACCTCCAGTTAACTTTAGTGCCTTCTACAGTTTCTGTTATTTCTGTTTCCCAGAAACAGCTGGTCACTATGATGCATGCCTGGTCACTATGGTGCATATTTTAACAACCAATTCCCAATTGACAAGCACTCTGCCTCTGTACTTCTGCTTTGCTATCCCATAAAAACCTCCCTCCTTGAGCCTTTGGTGCCAAACTTCTTTGGGATGATCTCAGTCAGGACCACCTGCACAAATAAAGCTGATTCTAGCCTCCAAACCTCATTGCTGCTCAGTTCTTTGTCACAGGTTTCCTTTTACATTTGGTGCACTGGCTGGAAAACCAACCATGTTGGCCATTTGGGCCATCAGTCAGAGCTCTCACGGTAGGAGTAGGGGTCCTTGGGTCACTTTGATGAGAAAGGCTTGCTCTTCAAATATTTTCAGTCTCCTGGGGGAACTAGGGGAGGATATCCCACTCCTTGCCTCTGACTCACTGGACAAAATAGTGGAGCAGACACAGAATTCTGTTCTTTCATTGGATAATATAAGACCCCCAGGGGCACTCCTGAATCAGGCCTGTATCACTGGACAGAAGACACTGATTTACCTCTTGTCAGAATAAGGACTCCCTAGGGGGGATAAACTGTTAATCTCTGAACAAATGATGAATATGTGTGTGTGTGTGTGTGAAAGTAACAGACAGTGTAAGCCATAGATCATTCCATCTGTGCTCCACAAGAAACTCTTGGACCATGGAGCTTCATTGGGCCCTAACCTGCAGTTCTGTGGGTGCATCTAAAAAGGTATAATGGAAACTCTAGTGATGAGTTTCTTCTCGGTTCTGGCAGCCCTAAATTGCTGAGAGGCATGCAACCAGGTGGGCATCTGAATGATCTCTCCCTGAGAGGCACACACCCTCTGTTGTGGCTCCATTCAAGAACACACCACACACATGTAGGGAGTCAGAATGGGTGGGATAAGGGCCAGATCTAACCCACGGTCCTTGACTGTAGTCCCAAGAAATTTTTAAAAAGGGTTTTTCTAGTGATTACAGAGTTAACATGAAAGGCTCTGCATTGCAGCAAGACTCCCTGAGACTCCCTGCTCCCTGCACCTGAACAAAGACCTGACGATTCTTCCTTGGTAAAAGTTCCTGCAAATTCTACCAGGCTAGCTCTCCAGTCAATTGAACTTGCTCTTGTGGGGAGTGGCTGAAGGTAGAGATTGCACACACTTGAGAGGCTGGAATAAGGCTGGTTCCAAGAGCAAAGAGTGCCTGAAGCAAGCCACTTGAATAAGCTGTTCCAGTATATAGAACATCATCAGGCTAACATGGAGGCAGATTGTTAGGCAGAGGAGTGTCACACGACATCAAGCTACTGACTGTATAAATGAACACGCTGTGATGGTTGAGCAGTTCCTTTCTTTCCATCCAAAGACAGGGCTCCACTAAACCTGAGTTTTTTGTATTCTAACTCTTATCTTTATTTCTCCACCCTGCCACCATCCTTCCCCCTGCAAACATAAGAACTGCACTGGACACAACAGGTTCCAGCCACCAGTCCATACCAACCTGCTTTTGCACCCCCAATTTTGGAGAGTCCAGTCAGTTACTGCCTGCATTCAACCACAGAGACCATCTCTTGAGTCTTCTGCTTTACAGTTACCCTTACGTGCCTATCCTGGTCAGATGTTGCTATCTAATGCTCACTCAGGACTACCAGCAATTTCTTCTGACTCTGTTCAACAAAGAAACATCACCACATTTCTAAAGGGAGAAACTCCTCCATGGACTGTCAACCCTGATGGAGGTGTTGCCATGTCCTTTCCCAAAGGTCCCCTGCCTGGGACTACAACATTGCAACAAAAAGAAACAATGCAACATAGTCAAGTACTCCTCAAAGGCATCAAGAGAGAGAGGACAAAAAGCCAATTAATATGTCAAATGTTACTAAAGTTACTCAGAAGCCTAATAAAAGTCCTTCAAACTTTTATGAGATTCTGTGAAGCCTACAGCGTTTGTACTTCTTTTGTCCTTGAGGGATCATAGAATATAAAAATGGTAAATGCAACCTTCATTGAACAGGAAGCACCTGATATCCACAAGAATATTCAGTCTGATAAGATAACCATACCCTCTGATCAAAGACCAATATTCAAGTAATAAGGGTGATGGACACTAGAAAAATAAATGCAAATGACAACACTTCCATCAACACAACAGATTCAGACTAGACCAGAATAGGCTCACTTCTTCATCTGGGTCACTGGGAGCCCAAAGGCCACGTCCTTTTTGGGGGCCAACCTACGACTTTCCTGGTAGACAGCCAACCTGTTGCCCCTCTGTCAGAAAAAGGTTACTATCACTGGGGTAACTTGGTCTCTCACCTCTTGCCCCTTTGCCAGACACAAACTTGCAGCGTTGTAGGACATATCATCAAACATGAATTCTTATATATGCCAGGATGCCTAACCCACTTCTGGTAAGAAACCTCCTTTCCAAATTAGAAGCTTTGCATCAAGCTAGTCAGTCTTCCTCTAGTCCTGCACCTTCAAAATTGGTCCTAACTCTGTCTCTTTGCCAAAAGGAATAATGATGCCTGCATCAGCTTGAGATGGAAAATCACAATTCTGAAATGCTGATAACTGTCCTCCCAGAGTTATGTACCAAAGACTTGCCTCCAAGCATGACCTCCAAGCTATGCAACTCCACCATGACCCCCATTGCTTTCATACAATACACTATGTCACAGAAAGAATGAGCAGGCATCCAGCTATACATCAGCCTCCTAAAGCAGTTCAGGATCCTGATAGATTTTAATTATCTTTTAATACTCTTCTCCTTCCAGTGAAGAAGCTCAATGGGGATTACTGGCCAGTTCAAGATCAACAACACAGCCATCATCTTGTAGTCTGTGGTTCCCAAATCATGCACCCTTCTTGGACTGCTACCTCCAGATGTTACCTGGTTAACATGTCTACATTTAAAAGGCCTTCTTCTAGTTGTGTGTTGCTCCCATGAGCAAACCCCTTTTGCCTTGAACTGGGAAGATCCTGAGACAGGAAGAAAAGACCAACTCACATGGACTATATTGCCACAAGGGTTTAAGGACTCTTCCACTATTTGGGGGGAGACTCTGGCAAAAGATTTGACCACTGAGTTTGCCCTCCATCTGGCAGTCCCAAACCCATATACACTCCTCAGTCTTCTGCTACCTACAGCCTGTTGATACACCTGCCTGAACCTTTTCTGTCTTCAGTTGGCTCCTGTCAGCCAGCCCCTCTTCGCCACCAAACAGAAAGACACCAGTTCCAAATACAAAAGTCAACTGACCTGGACTCAACTTCTCAGATGTTCAAAACTTGCTTTACTTCTTTGGAGAAGCCCTCAGAGCTGACATCGCCATTTTCCCAGCACAAAATATCACTGAACTTTTAATTAGTGACACCCAAACTGCCTACTGGGAAGACACAAAAGCTCTGCTGCAATATTGGACAGAAAGTGGCCACAAGATATCTTTAAAAGGTCACAAATACACAAACAGAAAGTTATATATCTGCGATTTGATTTAAATCAGGCACACCATGTCTTTGGGCCAAAAATAAAATTAGGTCACCTGCTCCATTTCAGTCCCAATCACAAGGAAAAAACTAAATCTGATGGAGCTGTTGGCTTCAACAGAATCTGGATAACTGAGTTCACAAAATCAAGACCCTTATGTGTTGTCTTGTCTAGAAAAGACTGACACATTTTGACTGGAACCTAGGACAAGAAAAACCTCAATAGCATTAAAAAGGCCCTCTCTATAGCCCCAAACCTTGGAAATTCCAGATGTAACTGGAACTCAACTTGTTTGTTGATAAATGATGACATGTGTCTTCAAAGAAACTTTTTCAGACTTTTAGCCCCTGGGAGCACCCAGTGGCCTATGTGTCCAAACACATGGATCCAATCACTAAGGGCTGCCTTGTTTCCTCCATGCTCTATCAGCCACTGTCCTTGTAATCAAAAGACTGACAACCTAACCTAAAGCCAAAACCTGACTATCAAAGTGCCACATGCTGTACTGGACCTCCTGAATAACCATAAATATCACTGACCCTCCAACAACCCGGTCACCAAATATCAAAGATTAAAATCTTCAACTGAACCTTATTGTGATAAAACAACTCAGTCCTGCCACTTACCTGCCCACCGAGCTTGGTCCATTAGTACATGACTGCTGGGCACTAACTGATAAACTGTACTTGAGCCAAGCAGACTTAAAGATAAAACACTGACAGGTGGTAAATACACTCCATTTATGGACAAAAGTAACTCTGTTAGGAATGGAGTCCAATAGACTAGATATGTTGTGATTACCTTGGATGAAGTTATTTTGGCTGAAGCTCTCCTCTAGGGATGACCTGCACAGTAAACTGAACTGTAGGCCCTCATACAGGAACTCAGTTCACCTAAAAATGAAAAAAGTTTACGGCTTCCTTCTGCTGTCTGGAAACCCACTGCTAGAAGAGCATCCTGGGACAAAAAACCATACAAGCAAGCCTAGAATTTCTAACGGTGATTCCTCTTGACACCCTGATGGTAATAAAATATAAATTCCCTTCATATACAAAAGAGGAAGATGACTGAGCAAAAGCAAGAGCAAGCGACTAAGGGACCCAGCCCCTGGTGGACACTCCCAGATGTCCCACAAAGATGGCCTATGCCCAGGTTCAGAAACACCACCATCTAACCTGTAAAGGGTAAAAGAGCCACCAAAGAGCTTCTAAATTGCTAGTATTACATCCCATGCCTAGTCAGCGTCTGTTCCACTGTCTACCAATAGCGATGAACTTGTACTCAAAATAATCTGATCCAGTGGCCAAAGCCCTCTCCGGGGATCCAATTGACTGAAACACCACCCTTTGAAAATACACTGAAGTAAAGCCTTATAAGGGATACATATATCTATTGGTGCTTATATGCACATACTCAGACTGTCATGAGCCATTCCTTACCCAAACCAAGGAGGTAAAAATGTTTTCTTTTTATTTTATAGAAAAAAGGTAAAACCCACTTTCATAACAAGATGGTAGAAGAATAAGAGTAGTTAATAGATCATGTGTTATTGTATTTAAATAGTTACTCAGTACAATATATGGGTATAAAAATTCTCCAACTGATAGTGCAAACCATCTTTATCTATGAACTAAGGGACACTAACAAAATTTAAGTAACAGGCATTTTTTTGTTTTTTCCCTTCTCCCATTCTAGTTCCTTTTTCCTCTTAACAATTGTTTCCCATTTCACAATATCTATTGTACATTTTAGACCTTTTGTACTCTTTCAATTCCTCAAACCAGGGAAACAATATGATGTTTACACATGTGAGTATGATTTAGTTCACTCATGAACATGGTCTTGAGTTGCATCCAATTAAATACAAAAAACCTGAAGTTTATCCTTCTTTGTGGCTGAGTAGTACTCCACAGTATAAAAATAACATATCTTTGTTATCCATTCCTCTGTTGATAAACATTGGTGTTGTTTCCAGGATACAGCTTTTGCAAATTCTGCTGCTATTAACATGGATACACATATATTGCTGTGGTATGTTTTTAATTCTTCTAGGAAGATATCCAGAAGGGGAATAGTTGGGTCAAATGGGACCTCTAATCCTAGCTTTCTGAGGAACCACCCTACTGATTTCCACAGTGATTGCATCAGTGTGAAATCTCACCAACAGTGGAAAAGGGTTCCATTCTCTTCACAGCCCTCCAGCATTTGTTATTCTTGATTTCTTGATGATAGTCATTCTTTCAGGAGTGAGGTGGAATCTCAGTGTTGTTTTAATTTGCATCTCTTGAATAATGAATGATATCAAATATTTTTTCATATATTTATTTGTCAATTGTATTTTTATTCATCTCAGATGTTCATTTTTGAATTGGGTCTTTGAAGTTGGGGAGTCTTATTTTTTTTAACTTCTTTATATGTTATAGATAGAAGTCCTTTCTCTGAGAGACAATAGGCTAAACTCTTTCTCAAACTATGGGTTGTCCTTTCACTGTGTTGGTGATTTCTTTTTCTGTGCAAAACATTTCAATAAGTTGAGGTCCAAGTGTTGGTTCTTTGAAGTATTTCCCATGCAGTTTGGGTTTTGTTCATAAAGTCTCTGCCTACATCTATGTCTTCTACTTATTTTCTCTTCCAGTAGGTTTAGTGTTTCTGTTTTTTATTTCAAACAAAAGAAAAGTAACAAACCAAAACAAAACAATTTCACAACCAGCCAACAGGAGACTAATAATAATCAGCACATTGCATATTGCTCTATTCACAGAAATTGTTTAGGGTAAAAGATATAGACGTGATACATTATCCAGAAAATTATTAGCTCAAAACTTTTGCCTCAATGGATCAAGAGAAACCAGCTATGTGACTATCTTTTTTGTTATGATTGCTCTATTATTTTCAAATAAACATTTTGCATTAAAAATGAAATATGAAGATGACTCTGTGAAAGCTACTTTTCACTCAAAATTCTTTTTCTTTAACTGTCTTAACTAATTTTTTATATACATAGATTTTCTTTTAGTTCATCACACAAGTGCAACAATGTGATGGTTATATATGGGTGGCTTATTTAGTTCACTGAGAAGTATATTTTCAATACTCATCCATTTAAGAGTGAAAATGTCTAGTATATCATTCTTTATAGCTGAGTCGTATTCCATTATATAGAAATACCACATCTTTTTTGTTCATTGCTCAGTCGAGGGGCATTTAGGTTGTTTCCACAATCTGGCTATTATGAACTGGGCAGCTATAAACATAGGTGCACATATATCACTGTGGTAGGATTTTTTTTCTTTTGGGAATATACTCAGAAGGGGAATGGCTGGGTCAAATGGGACCTCCAATCCTAGCTTTTTGAGGAATCTCCATACTGACTTCCACAGTGGTTGCACCAGCCTGTATTCCCCCAACAGTGGAGAAGAGTTCCTTTTTCTCCACAGCACCTCCAGCATTTGTTATTGGTTGACTTCTTAATACTAGCCATTCCACTGAGGTGGAATCTCAGTGTTACTTTCTTTTACATCTCTCAAATGGCCAATGTTGTTGAATATTTTTTCATGTATTTATTTGCTGTTTGTACTTCTTCATCTGAGAAGTGTGTGTTCATCTCAGATGCACATTTTTGGATTGGGTCTTTAAATCTTGGAGGACTGATTTTTTTAAGTTCTTTATACATTTTTGATATTAATCCTTTATCTGAGGGACAGCTGGCAAACATTTTCTGCCAGATAGTGGGTAGTCTCTTCAATCTGTTGGTGGTTTCTCTTGCCGTGTAAAAGCTTTTCAGTAGGATGAGATTCCATTTGTTGACTCTTTGTGATAATTCCTGTGCATTTTGGCTTTTATTAATAAAGTCTTTGCCTACACCAATGTCTTCAAGAGTTTTACCTACTCTATCTTCCAGCAGATTCAATGTTTCTGTTTTAATGTTGAGATCTTTAATCCATTTAGATTTTAACTTGGTACATGGTGAAAGATATGGGTCCAATCTTAATCTTCAGCATGTGGAAACACAGTTTTTCCAACACCATTTATTAAAAAGACTTTCTTCCAGTGAATGTGCTTGGCACCTTTGTGAAAGATAAGGTAACCTAGTGTGTCTGCAGTTGTTTCTGCACCTTCTAATCTATTCCATTGATCGTTCGGTCTGTCTTTTTGCCAGTACCACACTGTTTTTTATCACAGTAGCTTTGTAGTACAATTTCAGGTCAGGAATTGCAATGCTCCCTGACTTGTCTTTGTTGCCCAGGATTGCCTTTGCTATTCTAGGTGTCTTCTTGTTCCAGATGAGTTTTAGGGTTGTTTTCTCTAATTCTGTAAGATATGTTATGGGTATTTTGATTGGAATTGCACTGAATCTGTAAAACAGTTTTAGAAGTATGGCCATTTTGACTATATTGATTCTTCCTACCCAAAAGCATGGGATATATCTCCATCTTCTAATATCCTCTTCAATCTCCTTTTTCAGAATACTATACTATTCAGTATAGAGGTCTTTTTCATCTTTTGTTAGATTCATTCCTAAATATTTCATTTTTTTGGATGCTATTGTAAAAGATATTGTTTCCCTGATTTCTCTCTCAGTGAGATTGTTATTCATGTACAAAAATGCTATTGATTTTTGAGTATTGACTTTGTAACCAGCTACATTGCTAAATGTGCTTATTAAATCCAGAAGTCTAGTATAAATCTGCTTAGTAAGTCTAGAAGCTCGTTCAAGGGAGGAAATTATAAGGATCAGAGAAGAAATTAACACACGAGACTAATAAAAAATACAAAGTATCAATGAATCGAAGAGTTGGTTCTTTGAAAGACTAAGCAAAATTGATAAACCCTTGGCCAACCTTATCAAAAAAAGGAAAGAAAGAACTCAAATCCATGCAATTAAGAATGAAAAAGGTGAAAACACAACAGACCCTGTAGAAATCCAGAAAATCATCTATACCTGCTTTGAAAACTTGTATTCTAATAAGATGGAAAATACAGAAGAAATGGACAGATTCCTAGATACATATGAATTGCCAAAGTTGAATCAAGATGATATAAAAATCCTAAACAACCCAATATCAATAAATGAAATTAAAGATGTAATTAAAAATCTATCAACAAAGAAAAGCCCAGGCCCTGATGGATTCATTGCTGAATTCTACAAGAAATTTAGTGAAGACTTAACACCACTACTTCTCAAACTCTTTAATGAAATTGAAAGGGAAGCAATACTCCCAAACTCATTTTTGGAAGCAAGAATCACTCTGATTCCAAAACCAAAGAAGGATCCAAGTAAGAAAGAGAATTACAGGCCAATTTCCCTAATGAACATTGATGAAAAAATTCTTAGTAAAATACTGGCAAATAGACTGCAGCAAATCATCAAAAAGATTGTGCACCATGATCAAGTGGGATTCATCCCAGGGATGCAGGGATGGTTCAACATACATAAATCCATAAATATAATATATCGTATTAACAGAGCCACGGATAAAAGTCATATGATTATCTCAAGAAAAAGCTTTTGACAAAGTTCAGCACCTATTCATGATAAAAACTCTACAGAAAATTGGAATAGATGGTCTTTATCTCAATCTGATAAAAGCTATCTATGACAAATCAATAGCTAACATCATACTAAATAGACAAAAACTTAAAGCTTTCAGTCTAAAATCAGGAACAAGACAAGGATGTCCACTCTCTACACTCTTATTCAACATTGTTCTGGAAACTTTAGCCAAAGCAATTAAACAAGAGAAAAAAATAAAAGGAATAAAGATAGGAAAGGAAGAAGTTAAACTAGCATTATTTACAGATGACATGATACTCTACCTAGTGCTTCTGTTTTAATATTTATACCTTTAATCAAGTTTAGCTTTAGCTTAGTGCATGGTGATAGACATGCAACTAGTTTTAGTGTTCAGCATGTAGAGAGACAGTTTTTCCAACACCATTTATTAAAGAGGCTATCTTACTTCAAGTGAGCATGTTTGATCACTTTGTCAAAGATCAGATATCTGAGTGTTTGGAGTTGTGTCAGCATTTCCTAATCCATTCCACTGATCCTCACGTCGGTTTGTTGTTGTTGTTTGTATGTGTTTTGTTGTTGTTGTTGTTGTTGTTTAGCCAGTATGATGCTGATTTTAACAAATTACATTTCTAGTATAATTTCTTTTTTTTTCTCGTATAATTTCAATTCAGGTATTGTGATGCCTCCTGCTTTCTTTTGCTGCCTAGAATTACTTTTGCTATTCTGGGTCACTTCAGTTCTGAAAGAATCTTAGGCATATTTTCTCTAGTTCTGAGAGGCATGCTAATGGTATTATGATCAGAATTGCACTGAATCTGGATAACAACTCTGGAAGAATGGCCATTTTCACTATGTTAGTTCTTTCTATTAATGAGCAAGGGATATCTTTCATTTCTGATATCCTTTTGATCTCCTTTGTCAGGCTACTATAACTTGCAATGTATAGATCTTTTACTTGTTTGGTTAGACTGATTCCTAAGTATTTCATTTTTGGATGCTATTGTGAATTATGTGGTTTCTTTAATTTCTTTCTCAGTGAGTTTGTTGTTTTTGTACTGGAATTCTATTAATTCTTGAATTTTGACTTTGAGTCTGGCTACATTACTGAATTTGGTTATTAAAATTGGGAGTCTTTTGATGGAGTTTTTGGGGTCTTCTATGTATCCTCTGCAGACAATGATAATTTAACTTCTTCCTTATCTATCATTATTTCATTTATTTTTTTCACTTGTCTACTTGTTCTGGCTAATGTTTCCAGAAGTATATTGAATAGAGGTGGTGACAGTGGAATCGTTGTCTCCTTTCTGATTGTAGAGTAAAAGCTTTTAGTTTTTGTCCATTTAGTATGACATTGGCTGTTGGTTTGTCATAGATGGTCTTTGTTGCTCAGATAGAGATAAAGATCACTGAATTCGATTTTCTTCAGGGTTTTTATCATGAATGAGTGATGGACCTGTCATAAGGCTTTTCTGCATCTACTGAGATCATTATGCAATTTTCATCTTTGGCTCTGTTGATATCGTGTATTACATTTATTGATATGCATATGTTTTACCATCCCTGCATTCCTGAGATGAATTCCACTTTGTCATGTTGTATAACCTTCTTGATAACTTTCTGCTTTCTCTTTGCTAGTACATTTTTGAGGATTTTTGCAAGCATTTTCTCTTTTTCTTGCCATTCCAGGGAGTGAACTCACGACCTCGTGCCTGCCAGACAGAAGGTTAAGCCACTGAGCCAAATTCCCAGCCCTGGTTTTTTGAGGCAGGATCGCACTATGTAGCTTAGGACAGCCTTTCTCTCACGTTGTAGCCCAAGCCAGCCTCGAGCCCACAATGCTCCTCCTATCTCAGCCTCCTGAACGCTGGGATTAAAGGCATGTGCCACTATGCCTGGCTTTTGCATGCATTTTCATTAGGAAGATTGGCTTGTAGTTCTCTTTTTGGTCGGACCTTTGTTCTGGATTTGGTTCAGGGTAATATTTATCGCTGTGAATGAGTTAGGGAGTATTGTTTCCCTTCAATTTCATCAAAATTTTGAGGAGTGTTGGTATTAAATCTGCTCTAAAATTCTTGTAGAATTTAGCAGTGAATCCTTCAGGACATGGTCTTTTTTTTGTTGGTAATTTTTCAAATGTGTTTTGAATATGATTAAATGATATTTTGTCATTCAGAATTATTATATTTTCTTTTTTATTTAAGAGAAGAAAGACACATATAAGAAAGACAAAAAGCAAAAGAAACAAACAACAACAGCAATTCCACAATAGTAACATCATAGGTTTACAAAACAGGATGATAGGAACTTGACAATGGTTGCAATATTGAGTATCATTACTTTCAACACGTTTGTTTACATTCACAGATATGGACATGTAAAATTGATCTAATCATACGAGTATTCACTGATCTTTCTCAGTAACTAATACATTCAACAGTATAGTCATTTTAGTTATCTTACATATACATATATAGAGATTTATGTCTTTTTCCTTTTCCCTTCCTTCTTTCCTCCTTTTCTCTTCCCCAATTACTTTTGCTCTTTGAGCAGTTTTTTACACTTACACAGTATTTATTGTAGATTTTGGATCATATATACTTTTTCAGTTTCTTACACTAGGGAGACAATATGGTATTTACAGATGTGGAATTGATTTATCTCACTTACGAGTATGGTCTCAAGTTGTGTCCATTTACTTATAAAAGTCTCAATGGAATCTTTCTTAATAGCTGAGTAGTGCTCCATTGTATAAAAATACCACATCTTGAGCAGAAGCCCTGAACTCCTTGCAGCCAGACTTAGGGTCCAGGTGGTGCCACACTCCAGGGTACACTCTGCCTGGCTCCCTGGGATCAGGAGGCCTTGGCCGCCACCCAGTAACGAAGAGGATTCACCCACACACCCTGGGAGGCAACCCTCATTTGCTGCACACAGGATCCAGCTCTACTGGGTTCTGTGATGCAGCCCGACCCACCAGGGGAACGCATGGTCAGCCTCATAGGACACAGAGATACTGAGGACAACCTAACCCAGGACCCCAGAGCTGCTCCTCAGGGACTGACCAGCATAGCTCAGGGCCTTGGAGAGCTTGGGCTCCCCCCACCAGAGCACAGAGCACACGTGAGCTCCATACTTCAGAGGAGTGACCTGTGCACCTCATCCTAGAGCTTGCAGGCCCCACCCAGCCAGGAGCAAGGCCCTGGCACTGTAGGCCTGGGACTCGCCCAGGCTTGGCTGGCAGAGCAGAAGCTCTGAACTCCTTGCAGCCAGACTCAAGGTCCGGATGGTGCCACACTCAGCGGTACACTCTGCCTAGCTCCCTGGGACTGGGAGGTCTTAGCCCCCACCTGGTGAGGTGGAGGCTCCACCCACATGCCCTGGGAGGCCGTGCTTACTTACTGCACACAGGATCCAGCTCTACCAGGTCCCGTGACTCAGCACAACCCACCAGGGGAACACCCAGTGAGCCTCACAGGACAAAGAGCCACATAGGTTTGAGAAGAAAATGACAAAATGAAAGACCAAGAGGCAGTCTTAGTCCCCCAGTCCATTAGGAACAAACCCAAGAGACACTGAAATGGAAGACAGTGGGAGTCACACAACTGGACTTTCTGAAATGATAGAAAATGCAGTAAAGAAACAGGTTGATGAACCTACAGAGAAATTCAAATCAGAAATATTCTCTCGGCTAAAAAATGAAATAAGAATCATTATTAAGGAAATGTGTGTATCTAAAGAAGAACAAGATAAAAAAATAGGAAAACTTAAGAAAATGATTGAAACTTTGAACAAACAATGTAAGACACAAACAGAATGCATGAAACAGATGCAAAGGAAAATGCAGGAAATGAAAAATTCCATGGAAAGTTTGAAAAACCGTTTGAATGAAGCTGAAGATAGAATCTCAGATCTTGAAGACACCATGGGAGATCATGGCCATGAAAGAAAAGATCTCATGCAAATAGTAAGGAACAAAGAAACAACAATTCAACAGCTGCAAGACGATGCCAAGAGAAATAACGTAAGATTAATAGGCATAAATGAAAAAGCAGGGGTCAATACTAGTGACCTGCGAAGACTATTCACAGAAATAATAGCAGAAAACTTTCCAAACATGGGAAGAGAATCTGAAAGACAGGCAACTGAGGCATACAGAAACCCAATTAACCAAAACCAAAATAAATCCTCACCCAGACGTATAATAATAAGGGTATCAGATATACAGCAGAAGAACAAAATACTAAAAGCTCTCAGAGAAAAGAAACAGATCACCTATGAAGAAAAGCCTATCAGAATCACAGCAGACTTCACAACACAAACCTTTAAGTTAAGAAGAGCTTGGAGTGAAGTATTTCAAATCCTGATAGAAAACAACTTACAACCCAGATTGATGTACCCTGCAAAACTATCCTTAAAAATTGATGGAGAAATAAGATACTTTCATGACAAAGAACAACTGAAGAAATTTATGGTCACCAAACCAACACTACAAAGAGTACTGAAAGACACTCTAGAAAGAGACAAAGATAGCCACAATCTTAAGAACAACAACCCTAAGCAGGGCAAATAATTAAACAGAAAATGTAGAAAACCAACAACAGAAAGATATCATGACAGGGATGAGCCAGTACATATCAGTTATATCAATCAATGTAAATGGTCTCAACTCACCAATAAAAAAAAGAATAGCAGAGTGGGTTAAGAAGCAAAAACGAACAATATGCTGTGTACAAGAAACACATTTCACTCAAAAGGAAATTCACAGACTAAAAATCAAAGGCTGGAAAACAACACTCCAAGCAACAGGAACCCAGAAAAAAGCAGGGGTAGCTATTATGATTGCAGACAATGCAAACTTCAAACCGAGAATGATCAAAGGAGATAAAGAAGGTCACTGCAAACTTGTTAGGGGAAAACTTCAAGAGGAAGAGATCACCATCATAAATATATGCACCAAATATGGGAGCACCCAACTATGCAAGACAATTCTTAATAGACATGAAAAAGCAAATGAATAACACAGTTATAATGGGAGACCTTAACACCCCACTGTCAGAGAGAGACAGATCAACTAAACAAAAAATCACCAAAGAAATAACAGAACTGAATCAAACTTATGAACAAATGGACCTAGTAGATTTGTACCGAGTGTTCCACCCATCAACATCAGAATACACATTCTTCTCAGCTGCACATGGGTCATTCTCTAAAATAGATCATATACTGGTCCACAAAACATGCTTAAGTAAATGCAAAGAAACTGAAATAATTCCATGCATATTATCTGACCATGGTGCAGTAAAATTGGAAATCAATGACAAAAAAACCTACAATAGCTGCATAAACACATGGAAATTAAATAATATTCTCCTAAATAACCAATGGGTCACAGAATAAATTAAACAAGAAATTAAACAATATCTACAAATGAATGAAAATGCAAATACAAATTACCGAAACCTGTGGGATAAAATGAAAGCAGGCCTCAGAGGGAAATATATAGCACTAAACACTCGTATCAGAAAAACGGAAAGAACACACATAAACAACCTAATGCTGTACCTCAAACTTCTAGAAAAAGAAGAGCAAGTCAAGTCCAAAGCCCAAAGAAGGGAGGAAATTATTGAGATTAGAGCAGAAATTAATGCAATTGAAACTAAGAAAACAATACAAAGAATTAATGAATCGAAGAGTTGGTTCTTTGAAAGAGTAAATAAAATTGATAAATCCCTAGCTAACTTGATCAAGAAGAGGGAAGAAAATACTCAGATTCATGCAACAAGAAATGAAAAGGGTGAAATCATTACAGACCCGGTGGAAATACACTAGATCATCAACACCTATTTCAAAAACCTTTACTCACATAGATTTGTTAACACAGAAGAAATGGACAGATTCCTAGAAACCTATGAATTACCAAAGCTGAATCAAGAAGATGTAAAGCTGATGAATAACCCAAATTCAGCTAATGAAATTGAAAATGTAATTAGACCCTTACCAACAAAGAAAAACCCGGGCCCTGTTGGATTCACTGCTGGTTTCTACAAGAAATTTAGGGAAGACTTAATGCCAACACTCCTCAAACTCTTCAATGAAATCGAAAGGGAAGCAAGTTTCCCTAACTCATTCCTGGAAACAAGTATTACCCTAAAACCAAAACCAGAGAAAGGCCCAACCAAAAAAGAAAATTAAAGGTCAATCACCCTAATGAACATAGACGCAAAAATCCTCAATAAAATACTGGCAAATAGAATACAGAAAGTTATCAGAAAGATTATGCACAATGATCAAGTGAGATTCAACCCAGGAAAGCAGAGATGGTTCAACATATGGAAATCAATACATGTAATACACCATATCAACAGGGCCAAGGACAAGAACCACATGATCATCTCAATAGATGCAGAAAAAGCTTTCAACAAAATCAACACCCATTCATGATAAAAATCCTACAGAAAATCAGAATAGATTGTCTCTACCTCAACCTGATAAAAGCCGTGTATCATAAACCAACAGCCAACATCTTAGTAAATGGACAAAAACTGAAAACTTTCAAACTAAAATCAGGAACAAGACAAGGATGTCCGTTATCACCATTCCTATTCAATATAGTTTTGGAAATATTAGCCAGAGCAAGTAGACAGGAGAAAGAAATAAAGGGAGTAAGGATAGAAAATGAAGAAGTAAAATTATCATCATTTGCAGATGATATGATACTCTACATGGAAGACCACCCAAAAATCCATTAGAAGACTTCTAGAAGTAATAACCAAATTCAGTAATGTAGCTGGATACAAGGTGAGCACTCAAAAATCAATAGCTGGATTAAAAAATGTGGTATTTTTGTACAATGGAGTACTAATCAGCTATTAAGAAAGACTGCATTGAGACTTTTATAAGTAAATGGTCACGACTTGAGACCATACTCATAAGTGAGATAAATCAAACCCACATGTGTAAATACCGTAGTGTCTCCCTAGTGTAAGAAACTGAAAAAGTATATATGATCCAAGATTTATAATAAATACTACGTAAGTATGAAAAACAGCTCAAAGAGCAAAAGTAATTGGAAAGGGAAAGGGGAAAGAGGGAAGGGAAAATGAAAAGATATAAATCTGTATATATGTATATGTAAGATAACTAAAATGAACACACTGCTGAATGTATTTGTTATTGAGAAAGAACAATTAATACCCATATGATTAGATCAATTTTGCACGTGTATATCTGTTAATATAAACAACCATTTTAAAGATAACAATACGCAATATTGCAACCATTGTCAAGTTTCTGTCATCCTGTTTTGTAGGCCTGTAATGCTACTGCTGTGCATTTACTCTAGTCATTTATTTGTCTGTTTTGTTTTTTGTCTTTATTATATGTGTCTTTTTTTTTTTTGCTTAAATAAAAAAAATACCACACCTTTTTTATCCAGTCTTTGATTGATGGGCACTTGGGTTGTTTCCATGATCTGGCTATTACAAATTGGGTTGCTCCAAACATGGGTGCACAAATATCTCTGTGGTATGATGTTTTCAATTCTTCTGGGAAAATGCCCAGAAGCAGGATAGCTGGCTCAAAAGGGTTCTCTAATTCTAGCTTCTTGAGGAATCGCCACAGTGCTTTCCACAGTGGTTGCACCAGTGTACACTCCCACCAACAGTGGAGAAGAGTTCCTTTTTCCCTACAACTCCTCCACAATTTGTTGTTGGTTGACTTTTTAATCTTGGTCATTCTTTCTGGAGTGAGCTGGAATCTTCAGTGTTGTTTTAATTTGCATTTCCCGAATGACCATTGATGTTGAACATTTTTTCATATATTGAATTGCCATTTTTATTTCTTCTTCTGAGAAGTGTGTATTTATCTTATATGCCCATTTTTGGATTGGGTCCTTGAATTTTAGGGGCCTGATTTCTTTTAATTCTTTATATGTTTTAGATAGATAGAAGCCCTTTGTCTGAGGGGCAGTTGGCTAAGATATTTTCCCAGTTCGTAGGTTTTCTTTTCACTCTGTTGGAGATTTCCTTTGACATGCAAAACTTTTTAGTAAGATGAGATCCCAGTTGCTGATTCTGAGAAGTGTTTCCTGTGCAGTTTGATTTTTGTTCAAGAACTCTTGGCCTACTCCTATGTCATCAAAATTTGTACCTACTTTGTCTTCCAGAAATTTTAGGGTCTCTGTTTTAATATTCAGATCTTTGATCCATTTTTACTTTATTTTAGTGCATGGTGATAGACATGAATCTAATTTTAATTTATGGCATATAGAAATCCAGCATTTTCAATACCATTTGTTAAAGAGGCTATCTTTCTTCCAATGTACATGTTTGGCCCCTTTGTCAAAGATGAGGTAGCTAAGTGTGTTTGTAGCTGTGGCTGTATGTTCTAATCTATTCCATTGATCTTCAGGTCTGTTTTTACTCCAGTACCATGCTGATTTTATCACGGTAGCTTTGTAATATTGTTTCAAGTCGGGGATGGTGATGCCTCCTGCCTTACCTTTGTTGTCCAGAATTGTCTTTGCTATTCTAGGTCTCTTCTGGCTTCAGATGAATTTTAGGGATGCTTTCTTGAGCTCTGTGAGGTACGTAAGTGGTATTTTGATTGGGAATGCATTAAATCTGTATAACAATTTTGGGAGAATGGCCATTTTCACGATGTTTATTCTTCCTATACATGAACAGGGCTTACCTTTCCATTTTCTGAAATCTTCTTTAATTTCCTTTCAGAGTAATGTAATTTTCACTGTGTAGATCTTTTACTTCCTTTGTTAGATTGATTCCTAAGTATTTCATTTTTTGGTATGTTATAGTGAAGTGTGTGGTTTCCCTTATTGTGGGGAGCCACCTTCAGAGATGTACTTTTGCTGTGAGGCCTGCATGTAGGAGCTGAGGCCTGAGCTAGATTGCCCCGCCCGTCGAGTGAGCCAAGGTGGCGCTCGTTTCCTGTTACAACCCCGCTGTAGATGATCTCTGCCCAGTTACTAATGACACCAACCAATGATAATGTACCCCCCGAGATGATCTGATTGGAGGATGAGACGGTATT